>ML833139.1:0-51830 GCA_009831015.1 Picea engelmannii
TTCTTGTCTTCCCAATATTTTTGGAAAGTTGGTCTTCCTTTATGTTGATCATAAAGGAATTTAGCTTGCCTTATGGTTTCCTCCAATTTTTTGGGATCATCATGTTGTATCTTGTCACTGATAAATGATGGCATCTTACTCAAATATATATGAATCTTAAATGGCTCATCCTTGATGAAATAAACATACTTCAACAACTCTAAAAACCTCCTTTCATATTCATCTATGATCATACTCCCAATATTGAGTTCAAATAACTCCTTCATTTTCTTGTCATAGTATCTCTTAGTCAAGTATTTCTTTTGAAAATAACTCTTGAATTCCCTCCAAGTAACCTTCTTCTCATCAATGTGTTGTACCTGCACAAATTGGTCCCACAACATTAATTATTTTCCCTTGAGTGGATAGATGTAAATTCTTCCTTCATCATGTGAAGATTAATTATACAATTGAAAATACTTCCACATGCCTAGCATCCATGTCTTTGCATCCTCATCCTTCTTGTTCTCACCATCAAATGTATGAGGCTTTATTTTGTTCATTTATCCCTGTAGCTCATCCACCCCAGAACTCCTCTAATGTTTCATGATAAGGGATAGATATAAACTATTATGTTCTCTCCTAGTGGAATTCCTTGGGGAATGATGGTGATGTCTGCCAACACTTTTTTTTCTTCTCCTCTCATTATGAGACCCGTGACTTCCTAATTTTCTTGAGTCATTCTCCTTATCCATATTATTTTATTTTATGTCCAAGCTCTGGATTAACTTTATTTTGAATCCATCATGCTTCTCCTTGGATTTCATAATCCTCTCATTATCATCTTTATAACTATGGAAATCCTTTTGCAAATGTTTTGTGGCCTCTACCAAGTTCATGCTTTCTTCCTTACCTTCTCCATGTCTATTTGAATTTGTACCTTCATTACCCATATTGGCATACATCCCTCTGATTTCATCTTCATGGTTTTAAGCCCCATGTGCATCTTCCATTATTATGATCTTTTTTTTAATACTATTCTGATCTAAATGTTTCTAACTCTACAAGATGTGCAACCAACAAAAATTGTTAGACTAAATACTTTAACAAATTCATGAATTATGTATAATTTTGTTCCAAAAATGAATTAGAATTATTTCTTCTAATTTCTTTTGAAATTGACTTCCCAGATAAATTTTTGGGTGGATATTTAGATTCCTCTTTCCAACACCTTTCCAATGACTTATCCCTTTCTCAATTATGAGTTTTGAGCATAAATTTATGGTCATTTGAATATTCCATATTAGTTTCTTTTGTTCACACATCAACTAGGTGTAAATATAAACTATAATTATGCAATTTGCACCTGTTCCATTGGAGTTTTTGCAGGATCCCAATTTTTTTCCTTCATAAACAAATTCTGGACACTCTGGCCAATTTTTAGCCCCATCTGAGCTCCAAGTTTCTAGATACAACCTACTGAAGTTTCAACCCAATTAATATTTTTTGTACAGAATGCTACACGTGTCTTTTATTTTCTCTTGTGCATTTTTTTGTGCCCATATTTTTCTTTTGAATATTTTTTTGTCTTCTATGGCTCAATACCTTTATGTAGACTACTCCTGGGCTTCAATATGATTATGGAACATGAAGTTATGGCCCTCAAAAGTTAACTGGGTCTTAAATTTTACCCTCCACTGTTTGACATGTAACTTCCTCATAAACACTCTGTCTGACGAATGGTTTACACCATTAGAAATATCTCTCTGAGATATTTAATTTGAGATGCAGAGAGAAAGTGTACTTTGGTACTCTATTCTCGTAGTTTTCGGGTAGCTAAAAACATTGTTTAGGGCCCCAAAAATGCCCTGAAAAAAGATGACCTTCAACAATACAAAAATGTTGCAAAAAATCATTGTTTTTTTGTTGTTGTAGACCTCCAAATCGACTACGTGGACACCACTTATAAATTATACACCCAAATTTACCATGCATATTTCTACATGTGCAAATCCGAAATGTAGGGCATTCACCGTGCACCTATATCCAATGTGCACCAATTTTTTGTCATGTGCAAATATCTAGTGCACACAACTTTTGTGTCGCGCACCAATACCTACTGCACACAAATATTTTTCCACACATCCATATTATATGTGCATTGCAAGCTTCACACCACACAACACCAAGGTTTATTGCACTCAAACTGCACACAAATACTCCCTTCTCTCCACAAATTCTACTTTCGTACGGTATGATTATTTAACACGCGTGCACTATGCACTAACATTTCTCCTGCATCTAAACTTTTTCTCTATGATTTTCCATTACACAATTTGCACACCTTGTGCACCAATATTATGTACGCACCACCAATTATGCACCGCACAGTGCCAAAAATTGTGTGTGCATACCGTGCACCATTATTTTTCCGTGCATCTCCAACTTTGCACTGTGCAGCGACAAATTTTAGTGTGCACATTGCGCACCATTATTTTTCTGCACATCACAACTTTGCACCATGCAATGCCAAATTGTAGTGTGCACACCTACACAACATTATTTTTCATGCATCACTAGCTTGCACTGCGTAGCGCCAAATTTTAGTGCACACACTTGCAGACCATTAATTTTCGTGCATCACCAGCTTGCACTATGCAGCGCCAAATTTTAGTGTGCACATCCGCACACCATACTTTTTTTCACAACACAACCTTTTCACCACGCAACATCAAATTTTAGTGCACACACTTGCGCACCTTTATTTTTCTGTGCATCACCACTACTTAGCACATAAAAATATTTTCAATGCTTAACTGACTTTTTCATAATTTTTCTACAGAAATTGGGGATTTTCCCCAATTTCACACAATTTGTCCTTTGCTCCATGGCCTCTCTTTAAACCCAAAAATTTGATCATCTGTAGGCCCAAATTTTTCCCATTAATAAATTGAAATTACTTGTTTTCAATTTCCAACTCGATTCTTCACATTACCCATGAGATTTCTCTCAATTTTTCCGCAATAATTTAATCAAACAAGTTGTAGACATACTCCAGAAACTAATTATCTTTGAATTTTCACTTTAGCATTATGCTAACTTGGCCCATCTAGGCTCAGTGTTGAAAATTGGGATCTCATACCACATTGTAGCATCCCCAGCCACCTACTGGGCTATGCCACTTTAAAATTTTTAATTCTGATACTAATTCAAATCATAAATGTATTCTTCAAATGCACAGATTCATACAAAATAATAACAAAAATATGCATGCAACATACACTGGAAAAACCCATGAAAAAAAATGCATAAATATTAACGCAACATATAAATTAACACACAATTGAAACTTATAGTTTTTTTAAAAGAACACAAAATGTGTGAATACATTCCACGTTCCTCCCGGCCTTAGACTGCACTGCTCATAAATATTAGCAGTGGGTCACCCCCGAGATGGGACTAAACTCCACTCAGGTAAAGGATTCCTAGCCTGGATAAGGTATCTCAAACAACAGAAAAACTCAGTCACAAATGCCAACTCAAAATAACAACCTACATTCCCTCATTCCCCACATGCATGTCCCACCCTAGGAAGTGTGCCCCTTCTCTTCTCAATAGTCCCTCGGCTTCCCCGCTTCCTTTCTAGGGCTTCAACAACAAGTTGGAAAAGAAATATATGAGACCTGTAGCTGTAGTCTGGCACCTTTGGGAGTCGATTCCCAACAATTCTCTCACCTTGATAGAATTCTCACAGGCCTGAAAACCCACCTCTTCAATGTCCTATGGGCTTGAAAACCCGCTTCTTTATTCCAAATCCTAGCTAAACAGGGTACAGATAGAGTGAAAGTAACAGGAGGTTACAGAGGAAAAATCAATGAGTGATGGAATGATGATGGAATCCCATAAAAATTAACTAAGTACAAAGTATATGTATGCATGTTTCCAACTTGGCACTTGTCATGTTGATAACTACCTTGGGCCCACTTGTCTCCATCCTTAGAACTTAGGATAAAATAATTATCCATACTTTATACTTCAAGGATTATTAATATAATATTCCTTTGGGATTAATCCCCCTAGCTTAGCCCCTTATTCTTAAATCTTATCCCCCTTTCCCCATATAGTGTCTTTTAGTCCCCCATACTCTTTTACATGGTTGGTCTACCACAGTGATTTGTTTTCATTAATATTTGTGTATGGTTACATTTACAATTACAATATAGGCGTACTGGCCTTTTTGCATCCAAGATCACCAGCCTCAAAAAAACAAACACAAACATATATACAAAGGCTCTATGGCCTCAATATTGCACACTTAAGTTGATGTGCACAAAATCCTAGAATGTGCACACTCTTCTTTTAGTGTACCATCCTTGTGCACTTACACATGTGTGTACTATACTATGGAATGTGCACATAAAACAAAGTCCAATACTTGATACAAACAACTCACCAGCTTATATTCATATGTACCTTTATATTTACATTTACAATTGGTTCACCTAGGGGTATTACAATTACATCGATTTCCTTCATTAGGGAAACATTTTCTTTTTCAAGTTTCTCACAATATTCTTCTTTGTTTTGTAGTTGACTCATTATTTCCTCTTCAACTTTCTTATGTTCTTCTAGTTGAGAAACCGCATTAGAATTGTGTGAGAATTCTTCCTTCAAATGTCTATTCTTTCTTCTGAGCATTTTTATTTCATCTATGGAATAGAGTAATTCTCCTTCAAGATCAACATCCACATCATCATTTTTTCCTGTTTATGGGATGTTGTCATTGTATTCATATTCATTGGAATTTGTTTCTTGGGCCAGGAATAGAACATCTTCTCCAATCTCTTCATCACTTTCAGAAGATGAGTAGTCACTCTCTTTGGAATAAATATTCTTCTTTTGTTTCTCGAATTATTTTTTCCTTTGAGCTTTACCCTTTCTTATTTCATTGGGGTCAAAATCATCTTTATTTTTGTGTTCCTTGTTTTTATTATGAGGGCATTTGGAAGCAAAGTGTCCTACTTCACCACAATTAAAACATTTGAAAGGAATCTTACCTTTATGTTTTCTAGTTCCTCTCTCAAGCCTTGTTACAAAGTTGGATTCTTATGTATTATAATCATCATTGGAGTTATCACTTGATATTTCTTTTATTTTGTTGATCTTATTTGAGGCTTTGAATGATGCTTCTCTTTTAGGTAGTTCTTCTTTTCATACTCGCATCTCATAGGCTGTAATAATTCCATGCAATTCATCCATTGTTAATTTGTCAAAATATTTTCTATATTCAAGAGTTGATATCTTAGGATTGAATCTCATAGGATGTGATCTGAGTACTTTTTGCACAATTAATTTCTCATCAATCATTTCCCTCAAACCATGGATGATGTTTACAATTCCATCCACATGTAGAAGCTATGCTACAATGTTTTCTTCTTCATCCATCTTCATGATTTCAAATTGAATCCTATGAGTTTGCAGTTTTGATTGTTTGAATTTTTCATTTCCTTCATAGGTGTTTTGTAGTTTATCCCACATCTCCTTTGTTGATTTACAGTGCATAACTTTGGTGAATCTTGATTTTGATAATCCTTCTAGAATTGCATTCATGGATTTTACATTGTTGTCTCCAAGCTTCTTTTCACCTATATAAAAGAGTGGATTTGATGGAATTTCATAACCATTCTTGACTGATTCCTATACATCATACCCTAGTGATTGCAATTACACTCTCATTCTGATGCTCCAGAAGGTATAATATGTTCCATCAAAGTATGGATTTTTTCTTAAGGATGGTCTCTCTTGTTTATCCATGTGATCTTATAGGATATTCCTTCCAGTGGTTAGACTATTGTTGAAGGAACTCACTCTGATACCAATTGTTGCGATGTTCAATAGTACTAAGAGGGGGGGTGAATCAATACTATACTTTGATTTATTTTTTCTCTAAACTGATTTAAATAATATTAGCATTTATGATTGCAGACATTCATATCAGAAATATACTCATCATAATGACATACATTAATCAACATATTCACAGATATAGAAGTGGAAACCCATAATGTGAAAACCTTGAAAGTATTTTACAAATAAATGTCAATTTGTGTATAAATTTTTTTATGTGAGGACACCAATCCTCTTATGAGAACCAACTCATAATTCAAGAGCCAACCTGAAAATGAAAAATCAGGACAACAATCCTCTTATGAGCACCAACTCATAATTCAGGCACCAAGCTACAATTGAATGAGGACACCAATCCTCTTACGAGCACCAAATCATAAATCAATTGTTCACAGGAACCAACCTATAATTGAATGAGGACACCAATCCTATTACCATAACCAATTCATAAATCAATTGTTCACAAGCACCAACATATCGAAGACTCTAGTATTGTTTCTTGCTCCACCCTGCCACCCTAAAAACACATAAATACCTTAATTTTCTTCAGTAAGTTTCTCTAGCATGCTTCATACTCTATGTCCTCAAGGTTCATATCATCTTCATCGTTTCCATGACTTCGCACATACTTCAGAGCCTTTTCTCATCACACTTCTACTCCTACGTTATTTTTACCTTCACAATCGCTTGTCCTCCTTCACTTCTCAATTCAAATATAGCATATTAAATTATACCTTTCATCTTCCCATGATTTTGTCCACATAAAAAAATCCACTTCATGAGGTCAGCTCCAAATATCCATAATTATCGTGCTCTATATAGCCCAAAATTCCCTCCTTTTTTACACATGAGCTCGCTTACTATTCACGGCGTGAATATCATCACTCAACAATCATTAGATCATACTCTAAATTAAATATCAACCATCGATATATTCACTTCCTCGTGTAATATGAATTTGACACTCAACAATCATCAGATTAGGATCTAGGATTGATCTCATTCATTGATCGTGTTTCCATGTTCCCTAGATATCGATACTTATTGAGTCACCATGACATCGGGACAGCATAAATTTTACTTTTCCTCCATACTTCTATTTGGGATGACATATGAGATCCGACATGACGTATGTGTTGGGTCCCACTAATCACATGGCACTAACATCATACCATCTATGTGGACCATTCACCTTTTTACACGTGTCATTGACATGACATTGATGATGCATAATTCATAGGTTCACTGGGCCCTTAACACTGGATTTGGACAGTGTGTCGATGTGCCTTCCATGAGGGATGATTATGTCAATATGATTATGTGGATTTAACTTACGTGGACTTGTCATGTGTCACCTACTCATGACCTGGAGCTTATTCCCTTACGTGTTAACTCCCCGACATTAATTCTCCATGTGATCAGTGCTAAAATTGTGGTTGAGTTTCATGGATGTATGCGTTTAACCTTGACCATATATCTATGAATTTAAATGGATATTTTCCATCTATAGAAGTCCCAGGATGTCAAGAATTTTTAACACTCCCAACTACAAAAAACTCCCGACGGATCTGAGACACAATGGTATGGACCGTTGATCCCACTAGTTATCAATGATCATGATTTCTTCTGCTATAGTATCGTTCAATGATGGAGCATTATTGATCTACAAAATCAAGATCTAATCTTTTCCATTGATATTATCATTCAAGGGATTTCCATGAAACCCTGGTATTGTGGGACCTTCTCACCATGTGTCATCTTCTAATTGGATGTCTTACATCATCCTGACACATCTCGGCATCGAGAGCTCAAAACATTTAGGCCCTTCAACACCCAAAACTCCTGAAGGTCGTGGTCCTCCATAATGAGGACCATTGATCCAATTACTTGTCCCAGATCTGATATGAGTCATTAATCTCTTCGATCTATCACTATCATTGATCTCTTGAAGTGGATTAGTCACCTTTCCCTTAACTTCCTTGCACATTCTAACTCCCAATACGCTTGTTGTTCGTCGATCTGACTCTAGATTTGACGGTCAGATATGTCCCCATAACTGGACTGTCATGAATTTTCTAGCTTCAAACACATCATAACCTCTATTGTCTACAATCTGATGTAATGAGAGTCATCGATCTGGTGGGTGGCTTGTATAATATAACCTCCATTGTTGGTTCTTTAAACCCACTGATAGTATTGCTTAAATACCCCACACGTCTATCTCTCGGTATCATTTTCCTCCGTCAATATAGATATGAATTGGATGGCCATATCATTCCAATACCATCGGTCCATCGGCTCTTGGGACATCAATGTCATGCATATACTCCATACCCCCGACACCCGATATCTGAGATGATGTGGCATAGTGCATGCACATACTCCACTTGGGTTTCAACTGGGATGGCGTATCTCTATCATAGCTTCTAACATGGCCCTATATTGGAATGTCACATGGTGTTGTTGTGTCATCAAGTTATCCCATCGAGGAAATGTTGGGCCCCACGGTCTAGAATTTAACGCCTTTGTTATAGTTCTATGGCTCTTATGTTTTCATTCAAACTAAGAGCTTTCACATTTTTTTTATAATCCCATCAAAGTCAATTTCCCTTGTGCATTTGGGATACGTCGCTCAATTCCTATTACTACTTATAGTGTGAGCTTTCTCTATGCTGTCAATCCTCTGCAACATGTTCGTCCGGCACCCTAGCAGAGACCTCATCGGATTTTAATCAACACACAGAAACAAATTGATTCGCAAGGACCTTCTCGACTTGCTTTGTCTATTTTGATTTTCATCATGAAGGATTCCTCTGTCTTCTCTCCTTCAATGCAAATAATATCCCCCTATATGTAATGGCTTCCATGATTGTATTCTACACCTCTCTCTATCTATGTATTTGACATCAATTAAAACATTATCCAATAGTATAATCTAGCTAAGAGGGTTTGGGACCCTTGCTTTGGTTGTTGTTGTGGCGAGGTTGTTGCTTCTTGGGATGTTTGGATTTATCTTTTTGCTTGGCCACTAAGGATTTTCTAGATGTTTTTGGAGTGCTAATCACTCTAATTTGCAAAATATTATATTTCTCTCTAATCAAACAATACGAAAAAAATCAAGAGTGGGAGTTTGGTAATCACTCCCTATAGCTTCTCTAGTGGCATAAAAGGTAAATACAAAGATATAATATGCACTACCAATCTTAGAAAGAATAACATATATGCATCAGTCATATTTAATATATGTCTCTACATAAAATTCTAAGTGTTTTGAACTTAGATAAATAATATTCAATGCAAGGAAAATTGTTGGGACTTAAAGTCATTAACTGATTTTCAATCTAGTGGGCTCGAATCACATTCTATTTACCAAAAACTACTTCAAGATTTTCCCAAACTTTATCTAGGCCATCAATTCCTTGAAGGTGAAGCCTTAAATCATAAGAGATGAATATTCTGATTAGTTTACAATCTTCATAACTCTTATTATCCCATTTAAATTTCTTTTTGGCATCAGTGAGAGATTGTTCTTTTCCTAAGGTAATCTGATATGATCTTTTAATTTTTAGTGCATCCTCCATATGGGATTTCCATGATAATTGGTTGGTACTATACTGGTAAGAAAAATATCACTTGGAGAATCCATATTAAAATATTTAGATAATATGGATTCAAAATTTAAACAGATGGTTTGAATGGAAAGCTGACGAAAAATAGACTATTTCAAAAAACTGACCATGAAAATGAACTTCAGATGTGAAAGTTATTCCTTTTTTAAAAAAATCAATAAATGGTAACCAAAGAACCACATGGAAATTAGAATTTTTTCCACGTGGTGATGCCGCTCATTCTCTAATTTTTTCTATTAGCTCACTTTTACAAATAAGTTACTTATGAAGTGCTCCACTTTTATAGAATAAGTGAGAATCACTTTTACAATGAAGTTACTTTATAAATGAAATTTGCATGCAAAAAAAATAATGAACTCTAAAGTTTGCATGAACATTTTCTAAAAGTGTCTTAAAAAAGAGACTTGAACTCAATACCTCTTATTAAATAAAGCAACTTTCAACCAAGTGAGCTAGTGAAAAACACATTATAATTCTAAAGGAGAACAAGGTTGTTGTTGTTTCTTTTGAAGCTCCACCTAAAACTGTGTCTTTACCCCAAAAACCTTTGTTTATGTGTGCTCATGCAAAAACAAGCAAAATTTTGGGAAAAAAATTATGAATATAAAAAACAATGGGGTTAGATCTCGATTTTTCTTACTTGGAAAAATAAAGGTTTCTCTCTATTTCTAATTTACTAGTCTTGCATACCATGCAAAGAAAAGAGCATACATAGAAAATAAAACACTTTCTGTTATGTTTATGTTTTTTTGGTATCGCACAGAGTGCATGAAAAAGGGCATATGCAAATTGGAAGGAGTAGCAACCTAGAAATAAAAATAGAAAACCAAAATATTAACTCTGTAATTTTTTTTTAAAAGGGCATATTTCAGCTTTATACCTCTGGATATAGCTAAAATGGTCATAACTTGGGAAAATGGAAACCTTTCCAAGTGAATAAAAAAGTGTTTCTAACTAAAATATGTTCTCTAGACACAATGGAACAATCCTCTCTACCCAGAATGAACAAAAATAGCATAAACCAGAAATGTGGCAACATGGCTTCAAGATCTCGATCTACAATGGGAGAAGGTCTTCAAATGGGCTTTGATACCATGTTCAAAAAAACATGGTATTCCAACATAAGATGAATGTATTCAATAACCACTCACACAATTAGATCAAATATCAACACACCGATGTTTTTACGTGGTTAAAACCCTTAAAAAGTAAAATAGTCCAGGGCCTCGGCCAATGTGGCCACTTGAGGAAATATATTAATGCAAAAGAAAAATAATTTACAAGGGATTTTCTCACAATCAATATTGAGTAAATGACCATTGATTCTCTTTAAATAGAGATCATGGACCAATCAGGTGTTATCCCACATATCAATGTAGCCATTAAGATCGAGGAGAATATGAGTCGTCGAATCAATCTATGTCTAGAACATATCATGATCATCATATTACATAACTACAAATGCATACTAATGCATACAAAAGAAACACACTTTTACCTAAGGAAACATTATACCAATTTGATCTTAACTAACTCCTAAATGTATAAATTATATCCTAGCATTTCATTGCATCTATCATGTATAAGAATTGTTACGGGTTTGTGAGAATAAATAAAATCCTATACATTCCTAGTTTTTCATATTTTTGTATGATAGGGTTAGTAAGGTTCTAGATATATTTGGTAGAAGGACGTGTGCCTTTGGACATTATGAAGAAAATTGGTTGGTTTTGTTTATATAAATATGTAATAGAATGTTGTTTAAGCAAATATAGAATGTATCCCTTACTATTAAATCTTTACCTTTAGCATCATTACTTTCAAATATATCCATATATATCCATCTATGGACCAAGATATTGGTCGTCTTATTTATTCCAATCACCCACTCTATAGTTATTAGGTTGCAAGTTTAAGCACATGCAGTTCATTTTGTAGTCAAATTGATGAATGGATAAATGGAGGAAATTTTGAATCATAATTTTTTCGAGATTATGGATTTTGTTAAATCTCAATGATGATTTAGTCTCATTGACTTCCATTCCTATTGCATTGGGAAAAAACTGAGGATCCTTTCATATATGTTAGCCTCTAACATTATTCCATTTATAAATAAAAGGATGCCATAAATGAAAAGAATGTAAGTAATGTTTATGCTAGGGTTCCCTTGATTCCTTGAAGATTTATTGGAATCCTCTCTAGTAAAGTAAGTATGATAAGAATGTGAGTACTATGGGTGTGTTGTTTTTTCTTGATGCCCTAAATATTTATTGGCATCCTCTCTGCTAAATTATATATGATAAGACCATATTCCACTATGATCAAAAGTAATGGAGAGATGGAACAACCCTATTTGATCCCTCTAGTAGGATGAAAGGATGAAGATACTCCATTTACTAAAACAAATTATATAATAAATAAATTAAAAAGTTCTATTCAATTGTTCAAATGAGTTCCAAATCCTACCTAAGTTAGGATCGATCTCAAGAAGAAATAATTTCCTATCATATGCCTTTGACATTTCCTTATTTTCAATAAAAATCCTATTTATGGTGTGTAACACTTCCTACACCATACCTACCACATCATGGATATCTCTAATATATAAGAAACCTAGTTTTTTCCTTTAAGCAAAAAAAAGAGGGAATGAGCTTCAATATGCATGATATAGTCCTTGTAATGATCTTATAAATGCAATTATGTAGAAATATGGCAAGATTTAGAGAATTTTTTCAAATACTTAGGATCATTTTCCTTAGGGATGGTAATGGTGAAGGTTGAAGTTATAGCCCATAGAATATTCCCTTTGTTCTTGTATTCCTCTAGTAACGCTTTCCACAATAATTTCTATGAAACCCATAAAGAATTATTGTTATAGCAAGATTTGCCTCACCCCATGCAATCTTGCAAAGAAGGCCTTTTTCCATTTCCCTATGCAGACTTGAAGTCTCTTTTTGAAAATCCTATAGCTAAAAACATGTTTTTCCCACATATACATGCCCTTCCTATATTACAACATGTGTATACGTAGGTTGCACCACTACAACCCCCGTACATTGGGAAATGTGCCCAAAATTTAAAAATGGTGGCGGGTTTCCATGTCACATCACGAGATCAATGATCCTTGGCCTTCCATATACTAGAAACATTCTGACTCGACCCTTCAGTTCCACTTGAAGGCTATAAATGGGTCAAATCCGAGCTATGGAAAAGAGGAGAAAGAATTCAACTTTGAGAGAAAAGTTACTCTAGAGAAATTATACACTTCACATTGAATATGCATCCCTTTGTCCTTTAAGTCTGAATACATTGTTCAGCCCCAAAGATATTCCTTTATTGATTGACAACTTCATTGTTTCTCTCATATGAAATTTCCTTTGGTGGAGGATTGAAGTGGTGGAGGCCCAGCTAGAAGGAACTTAGTTTCTTGGTTTCGAACTGTGTCGACACGGAAGTTTGTAACTCATTCACTTATGTTGATTATATCTTAATAGAAATACTCCTTTCTCGTCCAATTAATATCTCACAAATATTTGAATTGTTATTCCATGGGAATATTTGTTATGAATGTTGATGGATTATGTTATTAAATGTGCTAACATTATATATTATCACCATATGATTGCATTGCTTGGTTGTTGAGGACTAGTTGCAGGTATATTGCTTTGGTTCAAGTGCTCAATGGTGGACTTCATCGAGCGTATGGACAAGGTAGGCCTCTTATCTTGTCTTGTTAGTATATTTGTTTATATAGCATACTTAAGATTAGAGTTGATTTCTGCAGTCATTTCCTTCTGTTGTGGTTTACCCCTAGCCATAGAGAGATTTTCCTCGTAACAGAATTGGTGACCATACTGGGGATAAAATCTTATTTTTGGGGTTTGGAGTGTTTTTCTCCTTAGATTACTCTCACTCATATTGAGTTTATTGTCGTATGATTGCTTGACAACCTCTGTTCACTCTGATTCTGAGTTTATTAAATTTCTCCTTAGCCTAGATGTGTTTTAACACATATATGTGGGTTTTTGCTTGACAGTCACATACATACACGTGTTGTACTTCTTCCAGTTGCATACATACAAGATTTTCCCTTGAACAGTCGCGTACATCAACCTTTGTTGCTTGATTGCTGGGTTTGGTGGTTGTTGGGTAGGTTTTGATGATTGTTGGTTCTTCTTGGGTCTCTGTGGTGATTGCTAAGTGTCTGTGGAATGACAGGAAACCTGTCTTTGGTTGAATTTTTGGGTGGTGCATTTCTCATCATCTTTTCATTTTGATTGTCCTTGCACCTTGGGATGGGTGTTTTTCTCCTTGATATCCTACTTGGGTTGTCTCTATCTATACACAGTAGAGTCTTTATATCAAGTTGTTGTTCAGTCCTTGCATTTTCATTCTCTTATATTGAAAATACAAAAATATTAGGCATTTTACATCGATTGGCATTTTGATCTCTTGGGTCTTTGTCATTTATCTTAGTGCATGTAAAGAAAGATTGCATTTTATTTAGAATTGCATAATTGAATTGAAAATTTCATTTTTGAAAAGCATATCATTTATTAGAAATTGAAGTTAGTACTTTGCATTGTATTCATATTCATTTATTTTACTTGTTGAGTCATAGCATCACTAGTTTCACGACCGCACCTTTTGAGTAAGGAAGGCCATTAAAATTAATTCTATAATTTAAAATTGATTAGTAACGATTTTATTTTATAGGGTGGACAAACTAGCTTAGCATTTAGAGCCTTGGAATAGGATTTTGTGTGTAAACTTCTCCAAGGATATTAAATCAACATATGTGTCTGACTAAGGGAGTGGAGAAATACATTGTATAATCGGTAATATCAGGAGGCTCCACTTACATCAGAGTTAAGAATGAGGTCACGTGAGGTCAGTTGAAGGGATATTCCCCCGACACCTTCTTAGCATCAGATATATTTCTAGGGATCTATTTATATATGGGGATATTGCTAGTGCCCTTACCTCCATGAGAGGCGGTGTTTTCAAGGTTTTGAGATTTGCTACACTGCCCATACGGTGGACCTGAATTATGAATGTTCACTTATGCATCGGTTATACTGTGGTTGCTTAGTTGTTTGATTTGGGTACCACATAGGTTACTTGCAAGGGTTATTCTATAGGTACCCTGGGTCAGATAAGGTTCAGACAACACACAACCTTTATGGAGTATTACCTCTCTGGGGGGATCTGTCTGACTGGTTGTTAAGCCCACGAGGGCCCTTATAAATAATTATGTTTCCTCCAATCCTTAGCAGTGGAGTCCCAAGCCCCTCTTGGGAGAGGCATACCTACTTTAGAGAGGGAGGTCCATTTCATCCACTTTATCCTATTTGTGTGTATATTGGTTGTTTGATTATTTTTGGTATGCTCTTTGATTACTAGTTGGCCTTAGGATTTGTTTTTTTATATATCTTGAATCTTGAGTCATCATGGAGCCAGACCAACTCCCCCGCAAGTCTCGTCACTTATTACAGGTACCACCGCATTTTGAATCTTTGCCTTCTAAAAGGCGTAGAGTTATTAAATGTGGCACACACACCTCCACTTATCATACTTGTGATTCTACAAGGATGAGTACTAAACTGAGTCATGAAGATACTGGGAGCCCTTCGACTCCCAAACCTACTATAGTTAATGGTACCCCTTCAACTCCTACAACCACAATGGTTATAGTGTCGGGAGCACCTATAATCACCATTTCCTGTCCTATAGTGAAATTTCAACCTATTACCATGAACCTGTTTGGGTCGCTTGGTCATTCACTGGGCTATAATGTTCATTCCATCCCTATGGCCTCTAGTCCATTTTCCTATGGTATTCCGAATTTTACTTCGTAGTTTTCAAACTCCATCCCAACCACTGGCCCTAATGCTAGAATTGGACTTGGGGGCACAGCTCCTCCTTATACTCCATTCTCATTTGGTGGCACTCATGTCCCTCAAATGACTCCTACCATGGGAGGCTTTCCTCCTTTTAATCATGGGTATAATCTTGTTTCTTCTGGATGGAGTAACCAATCCAGTGGACAAGATTATGCTCAAGTTCCATCCTTTACACTAACCTCCTCAGTTTTGTCTCCGACCAACATGTTTTTCATGACAAATCCACCTTTATCCTCTGGATTCACACCTAGAGGAGGCCAATTTTACACCTTGGGAAACCCCCAACCTGGGTCCACTCTAGCTAGGGGAATTTTTTATAACCCTCATCAGAACATTCCTACTGGAATGATACCCAACCAACCCATTATAAATCATCCCAGAGGAGGGTCTAACAATCCCAGACAGAGCCATGGTGCTTACCAAGACCCTAGATGGGCTACAATTCCCCAACCAAAATCTTTCCAGGGAGCTTGGGGCTAGATGTCGCAACCTCCTCTCCCTTTTCTAGCCACACTCAATTTTTCAGACTTGTCTAATTTGATGAATGGCCCTATGTTTCATGATCCTACATGCCCCCCGTTCCCACTAAGCTTCCTTTAGATATTCCAAAATTTGAAGGCAAGAATGGTGAGGATCATGGTGATCATGTTACCACCTTTCACCTATTATGCTCTTTGAATTCCCTTAACGATGATTCCATTCGGTTAATATTTTATCAACGCACCCTCATGGGGGTTTCCGCGAAATGGCATATCGAGCTACCTCAAGGGGCATACAGGACCTTCAGTCAAATGGTTTTAGTCTTCCTTAACCACTTCCAATTGCCAATTCATTACGATGTTGACCTAGAACTTATGTTGACCTTACGCCAGGACAAAGCCACTGATATCTTGGATTGCATCCAGGAGTGGCATAGACGGAAGATATTGATCAATACCTGCATACCCCCAGAATTCCTGCTAGAGTGGTTCCTTAAATCTCTACAACCTCCTATTTCGAAGGATGTTGCTACATCCAGGGTTACATCTGAGTAAGAAGCGATTTTAAAATCCCAGCAGTTAGATCTTATATATGGTTAGTCTGGGATGTTATACAAGATTCTTCCTAATGCATCGAGGTCAAACTATGACCCTACACAAAATATCGGGCCTCATGCCGATGGCATTGTAGGCTCTGCCAATGTGAAATCCACAGACGTGGTGACAATCCATTTGAAAGAGTTGTCTCTGAACCAGTCTGCAGGAGGTCCAACTTTGTCTGTGTATTCCAATCCCATTCAATCAGTGGATGTACATTTTGTGCAATCATCGACCAACCCAAATGGTAACCAACAACTAGGTGGGAATAAGAAGAAAGGACGTAATAATAATCGTAAGGGTGGGAAGAATAATAATAAACCCAAGGACAATGGTAATAATGATAATATGAATAATAATATTGGTGAGGGAAAGAAAGAAAGCCGTAAGGTGAAGTTTCCCTGTAAACTTTGTACAGACGATCACCTTACTCATTTATGCCCCAAACTTGTGGAAGCTACAAGGCTCTTATCTCTACCGCTCGTTGTGATGACGAATACTTTTCCACATAACCAACACATGACCTTGAGCTCCTCAAATGTCGGAAATGTGGTGAGTGGGAGTCAAAACCCACCGACACAAGATGATGACCATTTATGCATCAATATGGTCAAATCTAAGGTTAATGTAGCCACCTGATCTCACGATTATAGTTCTCCACAAATTGTACCTGGTTTAGAGTATCCTCCTCCTCAAGAGATTCCCTTGAAGATCGAAAAACCAGAGCCACCACATTGTATTCCAACAGGATTACTCAAGTGCTCTACCCACAATCCTAATGCTAGAGTCGCCTGGAATTACTCTATTATTGAGGACCTGGGTGAAACCCCTTGTGCGATGTCAGCTCTGGAGGTACTCTAGACATGTCCTACACAAAGGGATGCCTTGTTATCTGCATTAGGAGCTCTATATCCCAGTGGCTCAAAAGTGATCAAGTTTGATGTCACAGATGTGAAGCCTCGCTTGCGTTACCATGTGTCATTCCAAATCCACGTGGGTTACTAGAAGTATACCATCAAGTGTACTATTTTTTATGAAGGTGTTGCAACATGTGTGATGTCCCTAGTATGTTGGTAATCCCTCGGCTCTCCGACTCTCTCTCAGTATCCAACCATGTTGAATGCTTTTGACAGTCATTCCTTCCGCCCTCACGGTATTATTCCTACCTTCCCGATCCAGCTAGGTGGGAATACAATAGACGTGGATGTCGAGGTGGTTAATGTGCCCCTCGATTATAAATTGTTACTAGGACACAATTGAACTTATTCTATGATTGTCATTGTATCGTTCATCTTTCGTACTCTTTGTTTTCCTCATGATGGGAAGATTGTAATGATTGATCAATTGTCCTTTGCATATGATAGCGCCAGTGCATCTATTGGACCGTCGCTCCCCGTGGTCGAAAATTCTCATCTGATAACTGATAATATCAGTGTCAAAATGTATTCATCCCTTATGGGTACCTTCAACTTCATGGCACCAGTTCACCATATTTACGCCATGCCCAGTAGGCCCGTTTCATCAAGGAGGTTTGTTCCTTTCCACACTTCCTATTTTAATGATCCTTGGAACATACCTTCCTCGATTGTGTCTTGTGAAGGTCAGTTGCATGCTGGAATGGCCATGCCACTATCGACAGTAGAGATAGCGCATCAAGTTGTTATTGACTCTTCTACTAATCTCGATCTTATTCCCTCGTAGACGGACAAGGAGGATCCTGTTCCATAGCCCATGTGGGCCACTTCATCATCTTTCTCACATGACTTCCTTGATGATACTTTTCCCTCGGATGAATATATCATTGATTCCATGAATGGTTCTAACAAACCTTGGGATGATATGCATCATCACTCTTATTTTCTCCCAGAGCTTGCTAGAATCGAACAATATGACTTTAGATATACTCTTAGCGAGATAGTTGGTCATGTCTTAGTTCCACTTGATACACACAGAATTTATGCTGAAGGAAATATGGCGAGTATATCCCATACTGTCACGATCGATATCTCTCATAACCCTGGAAAGATTGAAAATGTGCACATCGATGCAGATTGTTTGCCAAAAGAAATCTTGATCTACACCAAACTCTTCAAGGAATTCTGAGATGTATTCGCTTGTCAAACATGAGATTAAAACTTACCTAGATGTTAATCCTTTTCGACATTGTCTTAGAGCTGTCAATCTCTAGAAACTTCTTAATGTTGGCTTCATCTACCCAGTTCGCTTGACTGAATGCGTATCCAATCCCATTCCTATGATTAAGATGAAAGGAACCATCTATGTATGCATGGATTTTTGTGACTTGAACAAATCCTATCCTAAGGACAACTTCCTAGCACCATTCATTGATCAGATCCTCGAAGAGTGTGTGGGAAGTGAAGTTTTTTCTTTCATGGATGGATTTTCAGGGTATAACCAAATTCAAATTAAACCTGAGGATAAACATAAGATGAAATTTGTTTTTTCTTGGGGTACTTTCGCATATCAAAAGATGCCTTCCGCCCATAAAAATGTTGGATCAACCTTCCAACATGCTATTACCTTCACATTCCATGATCTTAAGCATATATTCGAAGCTTATCTTAATGATCTTGTTGCTCACTCTCGTAAGAGAGTGGATCACCCTAATCACCTTCGGCTAGTTTTTGAAATATGTCGTCATTATCACATCTTGTTGAACCTTAATAAATGCATCTTTTGCGTTAGTTCTAGACATCTTTTAGTTTTTTTAGTCTCTGATACTGGGATCATGGTAGATATGTTAAAGGTTGAGGCAATACTTCGATTGCCTCCCCCACACACTATTCAACAACTTCAAGGTTTACAGGGGAAAGCTAACTTTTTACGTCTGTTTATAGTGAGCTATGCCAATATTACTAAGGGTTTCATGCATCTTTTGAAGAAGGACACCCCTTTTATCTGGGATGAGCAAGCCCAAGAATCCTTCAATGCTTTGAAGAAATACTTGGTATTGATGCCTCTACTAAAGTCTCCTGACTAAAGTAGAGATTACTTGCTTTATGTCACCGAATCTGAAGAGACGATTGGTATGGTATTGGTTTAGGAGGATGATGAGCTCCACGAGCACGTCATTTACTATCTTAGATGAAACTTAGTCAGTCTCGAGATGACATATTCTCACGTTGAAAATTTAGCTTTGGTTTCTATTCACACGGTCCAACGATTACGCCATTATATATTTCTTTGCAAAAATACCATAGTTTCCTATGTAAATCCATTTCAATACGTCCTTACCAGGCATATCATAGGGGGAAAATACAATAAATGGATTTTCATTTTACAATAATTCGATCTCGATTTCGCTTCTGCGAAATCCAAGAAATCACCAGTATTTGTAGAGTTAATATCTGACTTCCTACAATTGCATGAGGATGTTATTCATGTTGATTATTTTGTGGATGAACACATTTTCCTTGCCTCATCATCCGACCACTGGTATGGAGACATTGTTCTCTATCTTCAAACTTTGAATTCCCCTCATCATCTCTCGTGATATGACCAAAGACATATACGATACCAAGCTAAGAATTACCTTATCATCGGTGACACTCTGTATCATTGAGGAATAGACAATATATTGCATCATTTTTTAACTCACAAAGAAGCTGAGTCATTTCTAAAAGATTTCCATGGTGGGCCTTGTGGTGGTCATCTATCTGGGCTTGCCACAGCCAAAAACAAATTGTGAGTCGGTTATTTTTGGCTGTCTATATTTAAAGATTGAGTTGAAGTGGTTAAGAAATGTCACCCCTACCAGGTGTTCACTAAGAAAATGTGCTCGCATCCATCCCCTCTCCATAAAGTCATTATCGTCGGTCCCTTCACCAAGTCGGTGGTGGAATTTGTGGATTGAAACCCAACTTCGGATGGGGGGCATCAACACATTATCGTGGTCATAGATTAATTTATTAAGTGGGCCAAGGCCATGCCTACAGTTAAATCTGATGGGAAGACTGTCACGTTCTTCCTATTCAATCAAATTATCGCCAGGTTCAGAATCCTGAGTGAGATTGTCATTGATCATGGTAATCACTTTCAAAATGAAATGATGGAAGAATGATTGGTTGGCCTTGCAAAAGAAGCCAATCGTCATACACGAAACTTGTCTTCTGATGCTTAGGTTTTTTACTCACCCAAGGTCTACTGGTGTCTTCAGGTGGTGTATGCCTAGGGCCATCCATGAATAATGTGGCTGAATATAGTGTCGTTATAGAAATTTTGCGTGATGCCATTTCGCATGGTATTCTCTCTTTGGAGGTTCACCTGGATTCCCAATTAGTAGTATGTCAGTTGAATGACATTTACCGTGTGCGTGACC
This sequence comes from Picea engelmannii, assembly GCA_009831015.1. Taxonomy (NCBI): domain Eukaryota; kingdom Viridiplantae; phylum Streptophyta; class Pinopsida; order Pinales; family Pinaceae; genus Picea; species Picea engelmannii. The sequence continues at coordinate 20,834 of ML833139.1, forward strand.
CTACATTACTTCGATGATTCCTACAGGTACGCCTTTTAGAACGACAGTTTGATTTTATTACTTATCATCACATACGTAGGAGTTCTAATTATGTATCCAATGCATATGCTAATTTCGTTTTAGATTGGCATTTGTCACATAACTAAAGAAAAGAAAAAATTATCATCACTATACACATTGTAACATAAGTAAAGCCGAAGAACCATGTTTTTATATATATTTCAAAAAATATGATGTTTATAGTACAAATTTCGGGCTAACACCCTCAATACACATATATAACTAATAATACAAAAGTCATGACATCTACACATGTGGCACCAGATGAGTGTCATGATAGAAAACTATGGAGTTTGTGAGACGTTGAAAGAGTCACACCGAAGCTCTAGGAATTCCTACCACCTCATGTTGCATAGCCTCTGAAAGATCGTCCACCTGAACCATCAAAATCCTTTGTGTCAAATGAGAGAGGTTTCCCTGCACATTTTGAAGGACTCTCTCTACTTCTCCTCTCGCCACCTCATCTCCTCAGCTCCTCCGATGATGTTGTGGAAGCCCATTTGGTTTTCATGGACCTATGTCTGCATCACATACATGTCTAATTAGTACTTAAACATGATACATAAATATTTTTGTTTTCCTATACAAAAATACAGAAAAATGAAATATTTAAAAAAAATTGACATACCTATGTCCCCGTAGGCGGTCCCTAGTGGTAATGGCATGTTAGGTTCCCCTCTAAAGTCGATCCCTGAATAGGGGTATTCATCCAAAGAAATGACATGTCGTCTCCACCAACAAAATAAATCATCATTGTAGGTTGTGGGCACCCTACCTCCCCCCTTTCGTCTCATCACCTCGGTCCACTGTGCCATGGCTGGATCGCGAGGTCCTCGTAGAAGGATCTCAATTCTAGGTCCTAAACCTAGAACACGCTCAAAGAAAAATTTACACAAGATAGAAGCGAACCCGAAGTTCCTCTTACCACCCTGTTTGCATTATGTCAACTGGCTCTTCATGTTAGCCTGTAGTGAGGTGCACCATTCATACACCATGGGTCTCAAGCACTCTACGAAGTAGAACATAAGTGGAATCAATTCCTAGTGTAATGAGGTTGATCCTGTGATCTGTGTCAAAACGAGGACAACAATATTGAGGCTTAGATTGTTTATCGCTCATATGGGGAGTTGACTCTCGACCTTCTTGGTCCCTGTAATACAATGAGAGACTATGTATTCTTCTATATTCATATTGATCCCTGCTCCCCAAGATTTGCGGTTGACCACCTCACCCTAATGTGACAACCCCGTCAAAAAATAAATATCCTCGACTTCAATCCTTAATGGTTGCCCATCAAGGTTGAAGCTCTCACTATCTCGATCCCAGTAATCCACGAGCAACTATAGAAATATCACTTGGGCCCTCATCCCTTTGAGAGCCAAAAAATTATACAACCCGCAACTTTCCAAGGCCATTTGGGCCCCCAGATCTCTTTCCACAACAACATCTACCTCCTCATGTTCCCTTTTCCTCCACTCTATCACCATCCTGCAAGAGAAAAATCATTTTTTGAGTTAATATTCACTAAAAAACATTGTTTATGGACATATACGCGGGCTATAGCGTTTACAGTCACGTATAGGGTCAATTATACACTGGCCGTATTTTAGAAAGCCACGTATAATCACGCATATACACGACCCGATGAACAGTAGCCCGTGCACACCTAAACCTCTAATTTGCGCCCTAAATAACTAAAAAATTGAGACCTAAATACAAAATGTAATCCACTAAAAAGAAAGAGGAGAGGAAGAGGAATTACCTGGTCTATATGGTCGTTGATTCCATCACTCATAGCTCCTGCAATCACCAGTTGAAGATCGGAGGTAATTTTCTCCAAAATCCACTATTTGGGTAAAAAAGTAAAATGGTATAGTAAATTTGGTTTTTTTTACTATTTATAACAAATTTTTATCCACTTTGCATAGTTTCGGATAATATTTTCTCCTAATGGACTAATACAATAGTCGATTGAGTTGGTTTTTGTAGTTTTGTCCAGGGATTCTTGCAGTTTTAAGCGTTATGTCGACCGTTTATAACTTCGGACAGGTATTTTCGCTACACAACATATAGGATAGGTATCCATTCCATCATCCACGTTTTCATTGTCCTATAACTGTCACTCATATGCTTAGGTACGAACCCATTTTTTAGCAACACAGAACTTTCTATCTGGTACTAGAAGTGTCATTATCAAATCGTAGAGTCTTACTAAACATGGGTACCCTAGTTAGACCCTCTTCTTCAATCGGTGCCCATGCAGATATTTTTCCATAGGACCAGGAGTCCCTTATATATAATACATTACTTTATGTTTAACCTCATTTCTCACTCATAAACATTCTTACCTATACCTAGAGGACTCTCAAGCAATTTTGATTTAAGCTCTTTTTCGACTCGTTTTCAAAAAGCAAAAAAATTGTCGAGTGAACTTGTCTCTTTCATACTCGTAAATTGGATTTGAAAGGATGTTTATTTGGTACACGTTTATCCCTTTTTCAAACCAAGTAGACTAAGATTATGAAAAATGACATTTTTTGGTGTTAAGTTGTGATTGCATCTCATTCCCTTGCTTGCAGTATTGAGCCTATTTACGGTTCTCGCTTTGTGTTATAAATCATTTGCCTCAATAGTTTTTCATCCTCAACCAAGAAGAGATTTTTTTATATTTTGGCAACTTGACACCCTATACCCAGGAGGGAACATTCCCCCTAGTGTCCATCTCCCGCATGCACCTCCTTTCATTGAGCATAGTTATGTTCCATTGTTGGAACTAGTTTTTCTTACTTGCGACATTTGTTCCCTCCTCTATATCATAGCATTCATTTGACTATGCAAAAACAAAAAAATACGGGCAGGAAGGGAGTATTATATTATATTGGCATCAGTCGTGTCTCCTTTGAACAAAGAACAAATTTTTTTAGTCCACTTGCCATGATAATTTTGGGTTTAGAATGACCTTAGGAAGTTGAGCTCGTTACAGAGAGTTTACTCCCCCAACTTGTTACTCTTCCAGTCCCTATGGAGAATTTGATTGATGCCTTCTGCATCTCATGGTTTCATCATTGATTCTACGATTCCAGAGTCTTCCATATGTCTCATGCTCTTTTTAAAAGGATGTCTATAAAATTGTGTCATCCATTCCTCATAACTCTTGACTTTGCATGTTGGCCATACCCTCAATTTTTATCAGGATCACATGAAGTTGTAGTCCTATTGTGCACCCTGGTCCTACTTTCCTCATTGGAAGGTAACCTTGAACCAAACAAACGACATTTCATCATTGGTCATTGAATGGGTGGTTTCCCTTGTGCTCAACAGCAAGACCTCTATTCACACATTAGGATTCATGCAGTGTCTTGGATTCCATTAGCCTTATTGGTGGTTTCCTCACCTCTGTCAACAGTTTTCATCATTGGCTGCTATTGAGAGGGTATTTTTCGTGTACCGCTTGCACCTGGAACACGCGAAAGATGCACATGGTCGTTGGTTCGTGAACATGTTCTTCATCCAATTTCCTCCAAATCATCAAGCTCCTGCTTTGTACCTGATGTTTAATGATGATATATGCCTTAATGCTCTCCTTTCAGCGATTATCCTTCCATCGACTTCAACTCATCTATTATGGAGACGAGACCTAGAGTCCTATGAGTACCTAGAGGCTTGCAGTCATTAGTGGCAGGTTCTCTTTCCATCGACAGTTTGGAATACATCAATGTCTCTTGGTCGATGGATTCTTCAAGTGTTCTACCCCGACTTCTTTATTCACACTTGTAAGAATTTACTCAGTGCCTTGATACCTACTTTCATCATCTATAGGTTGTCTCATGTTTGTTAATGCCATACCTCAATCACCTGTAATCAAATGAAGTCTCATTGTGTTCAACCTCAACTCCTTTATTCACATTATGTAGACTTGCACCTTTGGCGGATTGTGTAGAAGACTTGAAGACATCAGTTTATAGTCGCATCTTTCCTAAGTTGTTGCTACCTTTTCATTGGACGAGTACCTATGTGACTTCAGTGATCATGGGAGATCAGATTGTACCCCATTGTATACAAATATCTTTAGATTTATTTTGAGACTGGTTTTACTGGGCCTTGTTCATGACTATGACAACCTTTGGCATGTAACCACATTTATATTTCCCTATTCATAGCCATGGACAATTTTTTGGTATATATTCACATGGATCTACAGTGTAATTCAAATTGGTAGCCATGTATGCAAAGTCAATATAGATTGTAATGAGCAACTAGTTCTTCTAGTTGGGTCCCCATTACTCCACTTTTGGGTCTTATAATGTATTTTGGCATCGCAAATACTCCTATAACCTCACACATTAGGGGGCATCTGTTATAACAAGATTTTCCTAACCCCATGCAATCTTACACATAAGGCCTTTTTCCATTTCCCTATGCAGACTTGAAGTCCCTTTTTGAAAATCCCAGAGCTAAAAACATGATTTTTCCACATATATGTGCCCTGCCTATATTACAACATGTGTATACATAGGTTGCACCACTACAGCCCATGTACATCGGGAAATGTGCCCAAAATTAAAAAATAGTGTCGAGTTTCCATGTCATGTCGCAAGATCAATGATCCTTGGCCTTCCATATACTGTAAACATTCTGAATCGGCCCTTTAGTTCCACTTGAAGGCTATAAATGGGCCAAATCCAAGCTATGGAAAAGAGGAGAAAAAATTCAACTTTGAGAGCAAAGTTACTATGGAGAAATTATACACTTCACATTGAGTCTGCATCCCTTTGTCCTTTAAGTATGAACACCGTGTTCATCCACGAAGCTCTTCCCTTATTGATTGAGAACTTCATTGTTTCTCTTATATGATTTTGCCTTTGGTGGTGGAGGACCAACTAGAACAAACTTAGTTTCTCGGTTCTGAACCGTACCGACACGGAAGTTTGTAACTCATTCACTTTTGTTGATTATATCTTAATGGAAATACTCCTTTCTTGTCCAATTAATATCTCGCAAATATTTGAATTGTTATTCCACGGGCGTATTTGTTATGAATGTTGATGGATTATGCTATTGAATGTGATAACATTATACATTATCACCATATTCTTTTGTTGCTTGGTTGTTGAGGACTAGTTGCAGGTATATTGATTTGGGTCAAGTGCTCAACGATGGACTTCATCGAATGTATGGACAAGGTAGGCCTCTTATCTTGTCTTGTTAGTATATTTGTTTATATAGCATACTTGATATTAGAGTTGATTTCTGCAGTCATTTTCGTCTGTTGTGGTTTACCCCTAGCCATAGAGAGATTTTGCTCGTAACAATTATACAAGGAATCCATCCAATCTCATAGATGTGTAATTGGAAGAAGTTTAATACTTTGTGTAATTTTCTCCATGATAATAGGTTTTATAAGTTGTGAATTCATGTATTTGTCAAATCATATATGAAAAATTGTTGCTATAGAGATGACATATCAAATAATTTCTTTACTAGGTTCTCTACATATCTTCTTGAAGTGTGATACACAAACCCTACTTTTATCTTCAAAGGATTCACACATGGTCCCATTTTTATCATATATACACAATGTAATTCATCCCCCATTCCCAACATTTGAGTTGAAACATAGACAACAAAGTTCAATATTATACATTTATAGTTTAGTATTATTGTTAGAGATCAAATATCCAAGTATTTATCAAAATTGGGTGCTTTATGTAATCCTCATTTCTATATTCATATTAAATTTGTTGCACAAAAAAGAGGATAAATAATTGTCTTCCTTAGTGCCCTCAGGGAGACAGAGACAGTGAGGAAGATATTCTCCTTAGATTCCTATAAATGTGTGATTTTTCCAGGTGGGATTGGTGATTTTTCCAGTAGGTATTTCCCATCTGTTGGTACTTTTACTTGCATCGCATTGTCTTTCCTTGGTGGGATATAATCCCTGCTTCTTGTGAAGTCGAAGCTCCAGGTGTTTTCTTGACCTATGGTGCAACTGATGGTTGTTTTGGCATATTTTGTGCCATTGTTGATGGTGCTCCAACCTTCAGTAGTTTCATTGCTTCATGTGAAAAGTGGCTTTATGTGCTTAGTGTGTGTGTTGGTGCGGTTGTAGTTCGGCTCTAAGTTGCTTTGGTTCTCTCTAGTTCACTCTCACTTGCATGCAGATCTGAGTAACAATGATTTCCACTTGGCAACCCTCAACTTCTTTTGTGCCTTCTTTTCAATTGTTCATGTCTCTTCACACTTTAAATCACTTTTCCAATCCACCAACGTGGTTGATAAATGGTTAAATAAATGTGGCTTTATTACCAAATCCATCGTGTGATTTTTTCCTCATACTGCCAATCTGTCATGATTTCTGACAACTTTTACCATTTAATATTTTACGACGTCTTTATGATCTGTCATTACCACTTTGTAGCCGTCATTTCATTGCTTTAATTCCTTTTAAAGGTCTGGTTGGTACCATACTGTGCATCTGTTCTCGCTTATGTGTTTTCTTCTTCATGATATTTATCTTCTATGTATTATTGTCTTAATTGGTGTAGTTGCATCCCAATAGTGTGATAATCATTCATTTTGTGCAATTTATTATGTCTTGGTACTCTATAATCGTTTTCTTTTTTGTATCCATTTTTTATTCATTTTTCTTCCTTTGTCTACTTTTTATTCATTTTTCTACCTTTTATATGTTTTTCTATGTTTTACCTTCTTGGTATAATGTAGTTACTATGATGCAAGTGTTCTAGCACAACCCAAATTATTGCGCAGACTGTTGGTCATCTCTATAGAGTTTCAGCCAAATTCCATTCACCATTCCTCCAAGGACTTCTCCATTCAAGGTTTCCAATTATGCATCACCTGCCTCTATCACATGCTAAATCACATATGGTCCTAACCAATGCATTCTAAACTTCCCTTGATGCTGCATAAAATTATTGTCATAGAGTAATACTAAGTCCCACACTTGGAACTTCTTATGTTTAATGTGTTTATCATGCCTTGCCTTCTCTCTTTCCTTCTGCACTTGTTGATGGAAACCTATGACAAATCGATCTTCCTCAAGGTGTACCAACTGTGACAATCTCTCTTTTGTTACACGTAAGTCCAAAATATCAGTGATCTCTACAATGTACAGGATAGGTAGAATAAACTCCATTGGCATTACTACTTATTTCCCATAGACCATACTGAAAGGTGTATGCCCTGTCAACGTTTTACTTGTATTCCTGTAAGCCCATAAAACTGTAGGAACTCTTAAGTCCCAATCATCTCTCCCTACATTGCAAATATTTCTCAAACCATTCTCTAAGATTTTAATGAAATATTCCACTGTCCCATTGGCCTAAGGATGATACGAGGTACTCTTCTGATGATGAATTTGAAACTCCTCAGTCAATGTTGCAATTGTATTATTTAGGAATTGTATTCCTTGACCACTGAGTAATATGCGCAAACATCTAAATCGTGTGACTACATTCTCAAACAAAAATATCGTAGTAGTCTCTATGGTGTAGTCTTTTACTGGTGTTGCTTCTTCCCATATTTCCAAATACTCCATCGTAGTGATTATGTACCTTTCTCATGATCTCCTTACTTGTGGTTTGATTGGCCCCACAAACTCTATGCCCCATTTATCAAATGCTTGTAATGTAACATGTGGGTTTAAAGGCATTTCATCCCTCCTGGATGGCTTTCCCACTCTTTGACATACATCACATGACTGGCAATATTCCTTATCATATTTGTGAAGTGTGGGCCACCATATCCTTTCACGTAAAATCTTTTTTGAATTCACTTTCCATGCATAATGTCCTCCTACAATATCGTCATGCACTTTTGGGAGTACCATTGGTATTTCATGTTCCAACACACATCATCTCAATAATTCGTCTGATCCCTACTTGTATAAATTCCCCGCAATCAACTGATAATTCTTTGTTCTAACTACCAGTTGTTTCTTCTGTGCCAATGTCATGTTTGATGGAGCCATTCATGTACTTAAAAACTGCACGATTTACGAGAAGTAATCATCCACCATTTTGATTGGAAATAGTTGTGCATCTGGTAAGTTGTCATCTAAATTTCCTGCATATTCTCCTGATAGCATACTCGATACATGATACGGTCATGCATTAAACTTCATTGGTTTCACCACAACCTCATAGATTATTCATATTCCTAAAACAATAGTATCCATATGCATATTCTCCTCCTCAACACTGGCTTGTTCACTAAGTATTTTAATGTGGAATAATATGTATACATATTAAAGTGAGATCACAATAAATAATTTATGAACTTTTGTAGTGCATATACCATTGCCAATCCTTCTCGTTATTTAGTGGTGCAATTCTTCTCTGATATGTACAACTTCCTACCTGCAAATGCAATTGGTTGATCTATGTTTCTCTCTCATGGTTGAGATAGTATTGTGCCCAAAGCTATGGATGATGCATCTACATGAACATGGAACCCCTTGTCCCAATCTGGAAAGATCAAAATTAGCATTCTCACTAGTTTTTTCTTTAATATATCCAAATCCTTTTGGCAGTCGTCCTTCCATTGGAACTTTGCTTCCTTCTTCAACATATTTTCCATAGGTGTTGTGATCTTCCCATAGTCTTTGATAAAATTCCTATAATAGCATGTGTGACCCAGGGTTTCCATCAGTTGTCTTACTGATGTAGGTGGTTCTAAATATAGAATTACTTCAATATTGGTTGGATCCAGTAGTAATCCTTGCTTTCAGACTACATGTCCAAAAAAAATTCCAAACAATGCATAAACAATAGACTTCTTCAAGTTTAGTGAAATATGAAACTGTTTACACCTATCCAACATTATCATGAGTACTTCTATGTGATCCTTCAATAGACTAAACATATTCCAATCGTCTAAGTATACTTAAAGGAACTTATCAAATAAATTCCTTGAATGTTGCAACCATAACTCTGGAAAACACTGCAGGGGAATTTTTTAGTCAAAAGGGAATTATTGTATACCGATAACTTTCCCATTCTGTCATGAAAGTAGTCTTGTAACGGTCTTAGTGTGCAATTTTTATCTGATGGTACCCTGAGAATCCATCTATGAACAATTCTCTTTTCCTCCTACATTCTCCAGTACCTCATCTATGAATGGTGTTGGAAATGGGTCATGTAAACATGCATCGTTCAACTTCCTCATATCTACATAAATATTGATTCCTCCTATCTTCTTGCCTTACACTACCATTAGACTGATCCACTCTAAATCCTCCATGGGTTAAATGATCCCTACATCCAACATTCTGTCTATTTTGGCTTCCACCTTCTCCTTGTACTTCGTATTTAACCTGTAAGGTATCTGTCACACTGGCTTAGCACCTGTTTTCAACAGAATCTTCATCTTGCCTAACTCCCCAACTATCCCCTTCATCTCAAAAATTGTGGATGGGAATAGATCTTGATATTCATGCAGCAGGTCTACAATATTCTCTATTGTCTCATCACTCTAGTAATCCATTATCTGCACAAACTTGGGATTCTTTGTCATTCCAATGTTTACCTTCCACGTCTTTATGGGTTATGTGTATGCAACAGACTCAAACTCTAGCCCTTCGATTTCTCATCCTCCTTTTGTTTCAGGTACTTGTACATTCATGGGATCTTCTTCATCATGTTATTCCTTAGCAACATTTTAGAACTCCAATAACTCATGGATATTCATTGAATCTCTATGCACATTACAAACTGGTACCACCTCCATCGACACTTCTACTGAAAATATTTTGGTTCGAATAGCCCGCAGTGTTGCATCCATTAATGGATATTCATGTTCAAATGTGAGTTTTACCTTGAATATTTGGACCAACTCGTCCCATCTTGTTGTCTCTCTGCACATTTCCAATTCCAAATACCAGTTCTTCGAAATTGAGTCCAGTGTATGTATAAATTTTTGAGCCCATTTTGTTTCTGGTACTAAGCTCCATAAGGTTCTACATTTCTCAACATGACCTTCTGGATCAGTCTCCCTTGTATACTTCTACATAATATTTTCTACCTCGGTCCCAAATATTGCCTACATTATCCTTCTATATTGCGACCAATATTTCATCCCCTCTCTGTGTGCATCCCACCATCTGGATAGAGTCTCTTTTATGACAACTTCTAGTGCTAAAATCTTTTGTTGGTTAGGTACCTGCAATTCAAATTCCTTCACAAACAATATTATATCATTCAATCCATCATACCTGGGTGGATCACATAGCTATGTTCCAATCCATTGCAAGGATCGGCTCATGTGTGCACATTGCCTAATTGAGACTTCATGCATCCTTTGTTCCCAATTCTCTATACCTTCCTCTGGATCTGATGCAAACAAATCAATACTTCTACAACTCAACACACCATATGTAGTAGGGTTAACATAATCATCCATCCATGTAGTCATGTTATACAAATTATCAATGTCATTTCCTCTTGTTGTCTCTATGTATCTCTTTCCTTCTGTTGGGTCCAATGGTGCAGTAACTCTCAAATATCCAACTTCAAATATCATTTCCCTCCTCTTCAGGTTTATGATTGCCTAATTATAAAATTCCCACTCCAGTCCCATCAATGCTGGATATGGTTAATTTTCATACACAATCTTATTGTTTTAGATATCTGACTTCTTTCCTCTTCTTGGGTTGACCCAAGTTCAGATATGAACAGGTTTCCAACAAATCCCTCTAAAACTATCAGTCCTCCTCGAAAACTAGAAGGAAACATTGTGCATAGGGTGCACAATGCAGTATCACCCAATATATCTCTATGGGTGACTGCAATACCCAGGTGTTTGCAGTCTAGGAATGAGTGGGGATCTGGGAGTTTATTCTTTCTTTTTTTTATTCATTCAACTTGTTAATGATTCAAGTATTCATAAGATTCATTCATCTTTAGCCTCATGCATGCATGATAATACATCTAGTTATTCATTCATTCATAGAATAACCATTAACAGAAAGTAAGCATTCAATAAAACATCATATAGAACACAGGTTTTACCGTGGTTCACCCCCTCTTGGGATACATCCACAAAGATTTGGCTTCTCTTCTCTTTTATTTAGCCTACTGCAAAATATGGAACTGTGCACATTACATATTCAATCATACAATCCTGATGAGGTTAAGGAACCTCTGTGAGGCGGACTAGATCACACCAGGCTCCCTAGCCTGTGATCTAACCCTCAAAATCTACCTTACTCGACTCTTCTACAACTCAACAATTATCAACAATTTTTAGCCACTTAACCAACCGAACAACAACCACAACCTATACCTCCTAGTTTCTTATTTATATTATTTTATAGGATTATATCTGTTACAACCTTTTTCTAAAAACCTAACCCTAATATGCTTAGGCTTGTCTACCTCCTCACATTTGGCTTTTCCTCTTGCATGTTGCTTTTTCTTCTTTGTATGCATGTTTCTTTATTGTCAGTTGTTGTGTGTGCTCCAAAATTAGGTGTTTCTTCAAAATAGACTTGCACCCAACATGCCCTCAACACTGAAATGTGGCTCATCTCGACCCACTCAAGTAGTGTGTGCTCCCTGAACACCCTCTTCCAAGCTATGAAATTTTCCTTCTAATTATTCCCCTTCTGCGCTAGCTTGCACAAATTTCCCGGTGAGATCTTCTATCATCTGCATTGTGATATGTTCCTTGAGAGACTGTACACTCTCATCATGGTCCTAATCCATTCTTGTCTTTTCCTTCTCCATCTTTGCAATTATTTGTGTTGCTTTCTCTTGGATGGGTTCTAACTGGGATTGCATGGCCTACTTTTTATTCTACGCATTCTTCAGTTCTTCCTATAGGGTCTTCATTTCCTATGTGCCCTTCACTCACTTTGTAATGCTCATGGAATTTTTCTGCTACTTCATCTCCTGGATTGCAGTGCTTATTAAATCATCTTGTTGGTCTAATTGTTGGATCTTATCATCTTCTTCTAACATCATCCATAGTTGCGCGGTCCTATCAAACAATTGTGTGACCTTTTCATATTCTTTCTCCATCATTTCCACTTGCAAGGATTCTTTTTGTTCCCCTTCATCCATAACCTCGGGAGGAGTAGTTGGGGTTAATTTTTATTTAAGCTCCTCTATCTACTTCTTGTAGTCCTCGAGCGATTGGACGATGATTTGGATCTATTCTTCTGCATTTCTCATGGTTGTCTGCGCATTGTCTGGAGTTCTTGTGAATACTTCCTTCAACTTCTGCTCTGAATTATCTATGCGTTGTTTCTCTTTTTTCATCTCTAGATTTACTTACTTGACAACCAGTTCTACGGAATCCTTTCCATCTCTAGATATTTGCAATTATCGCATGTATGTTCTAGCTGATGATTTCACTTCCTACGCAACATTGACTTGTATTTTGTATAGTTCCTTTGTTGGTATTTGAGCTAATACCAATTGTACATGTGTCAAGTCTTTGAGTTGTTTCTAAGTTGTGGCCTCATCAACCTGTAGCATGTCTTTTGTTATTTGGAAGCTCGGACTTTCTTGCGCTATGATTTGGATAGTGTCTTGTTCGTTCTACATTCTCATGTCCTCGACTTCTGTTGCTTGGGGGATCAATTATGTTCCCCTTTCTTGCCTCTGCGCTATTTGTATCTTCTCTAGGACCTACTTGATATCAGCCAACTCATTTTGTATCCTTCCTCTTTGGTTTTAATCCTCTTCAAACTCCTCCATTGCGCGTTCCTATACGATCCCTGCAACAAGATCGACATCATCCTCGGTGATTGTATATTCTGGGATTTGTTTATGGGCCTTAGCTTTCTTGCATGACCCCCCTGTGTGTATAATTGTTCGTTTGGGTGGCCCTATTTTTTTTGGAGTATCTGTCGAAGGGGCTTCCTGTGTCATTGTGTCCCCCCTTCTGTTTTCTTCCTACATTGAGGCATTGTCCTTATTTCCTATTTGCACATCCTTCTTTGGAGCGCTTCCCTTATTTTGTTGCGCTAGATTTTTACCTGGCTTCACCTACTACGTGGGTTTCTTTGTCACTACACTGCCTCCTACAGGTGTCTTGGATAATCCTTCTTCTATCTCCTTTGCCAGTGTTTCATGTAAACCTGCACAGGAGATCTAGCTAAAGAAAGTACAAACAAATCTTATCAAGAAAGGAAGAATGAGAAAATATATTCACACTACTCCAATGAGCTGATGATTGATACATAGATCATGATCAATATGATATAATAAATGAGTGGAATACACTCATATATAGGGAAAAACATTCCATAATTAAGAAAAGCAATCAAGCAATTAGCTTTCCTTAGGAATGCATGCATGAATAATAGTGATGGTAAAAATATAAAGTCTAAAATAGAACTAGTCAGTTAACTCCCATTGAAATAGTGTGTCGAAAATAGAAATTTATCCAACACCCCCCCTGAACATCACTATGGAGTAAAAAATGAGTTCCGGCTACTAGCCCATTTTAGGTACTCATGTACAATGCAAATAATGAAAACTAAATAAAAACGAGGAAAGAGGGAAAACCACGTGGGAACAAACCTCCCCCCCTCAAAAGATAATGTATCAAAAGAAGAAAATGACAACTGCTAGGCAACTGTGTTCTTCACTACAAGACGATCCCGCAAATTCTAAAACTTTTTCTCATTGAAAGTCTTCGTGAAGATGTAGAAATATTTATGGATTTGATGAAGTCCTTTGGAAACCTGTCGAGCCTTGTACCTCTTAATCTTGTGGCCCCATCTGCACCTGAAAATATTCCTTTCTGGTGGAAATGGAATCAGATGCGAAGTCTGATTCTTTAGGAGTGAGTCATACTCATTTTGCATGGTTTCTTTCCATAATGGATTTCCCACATCCTTATTGTAGGTATGTGGATCAATAGATTGAACCATATAACAATGCATGGGAATCACAAGTTCTGAAGCTGAAAGTACATGTGAAGGCTCCTCATGATGACATTGAGTCCTCCTCGAATCCAATGGATTCCCTACAAGGTTGCCTGCTTCCTGAAGTGTGGTATGTGCCTTCTTGGGAATCTGCTGAAGCTTCGGTGCTAACTTATTATCTAGCTGTACTATCTTATTATTTCCATGTATAGAATTTGAGTGTATGGAATCATCTCTGATGTCTGAAACTGATAAAAGAACAAGAGTATATGCATGTTGCACTAGAGGTGCATGAAAAGTACTCTCCTTATGTGTAAGTAGAATAGAGGAGTCATTCTTAGAAAACTTAGTGAATTTATACAACCTTGACTTGTGATCCACCTCACCAATTGCAATGATGGAATTTCCATGCATGTCAATTACTGAAACTGAATCTAATGTAAATTGAACCTTTTTACCTTTCTGGGTGATCTGATAAACTGAGAGAAGATTCATAGAAAGCTTTCGAACATGTAAAACATTCTCAAAACTGTCATTGTGGAGTTCCACTCTCCCTTCTCCTACTACTACTACTGGAGTATCATCCCCCATGAGAATAGGGGGTCTTGAGCATGGACTCAAGGAAGAGAAAACTTCCTCTTTCATTGCCATATGTTGGGATGCACTAGAAACTATAATCCATGAATCAGATGAGGAATTAATTGCAACCATAGCATGATTATTACCTTTCTTAGGAGCAAGATCTTCTTCCTTCTGCTTTTTGACTCCCTCTGGAATGAAGTTTCCAAGGTTGTTCTGCTGAAGTGCATGTGCCATAAGATTGAACTGTTTCTTCATGCATGTGGATTCTTCATGATTCGGTTTATTGCAGTGAGTGCACTTCTTTCCCTTCTTCTTCTTCTTGGAATCTGAAGAGTCTTTGGAACTTGAAGAATCATTAAAGGGTTTAGATATCCCTCCTTCCTTTTCTGTTTGGATGACCATTTTCCATCATGCATGGTGAGTTCATGTGATTTGGGATCTTTCATGAAGCCCATCTGTATGAGTTTTGTCTGTTGTTGTGTAAGAGACTCAATGAACTGAGCCAACGTAGGCATTTTACAATTTGTTCCAAAAAGACATCTACCAGAATGGAAATTGGAGACATATACAACGTACTTTGGTCCTATCTTGGCCAAGATTGTTAGAATAAGTTGTTTCTCTTGTGTAGACTTATCAATACAACATTCACCCAAGCTTAAAATCAAGGATTTAAATTTAGTAAAGAAATCTTGTATATTATCAAAACTTTTAGGGTCTAAGGTATTCAAATCTACCTCAAGCATATGACCACGCATCTCATCCTTCTTTCTAAAGAGTCCTTCCAAGGTGGTCTAGATCTCATTTGGAGTCTTCCATGCAGCAACATGAAACCATAAATAGGTGGATATTAACTCAATAAGTAGTCATGTGGCCTCATCCTTACAGTTCACCCATCTAGTCTTCTCAATCACTGATGTAGGTTATGTTTCTGTCGCCATCGTCAAATTATACTATCCTTTTCTTTTGAGTTGGAATGAAGCCTTTGGATTACATTCAAAATAGTTTTATGGAATAAGTATTATCACGAAACTTGATTGAATAATTTTCATCGTCTCCATCCTTGCTATTGATTTTGAAAATATCCTGAAAACCCAGATTGTGGATTCCAAGATATGATTGATAGTTCTATGGCAGCTACAGATATGATCAAAAGGATATTTTTCCTAAAATATGATGTGGGTTTTGGATATTTTTGGTGATAATGAGCGTACCTATGTTATATGTCTCTGGTAAAAATTTCATCCCGACCCAGATCACGGATTTTGAGATATGGCTATTTTACTGCAGAAACCCTAATTTTTGGAGGCTGTTGAATCATCGCACCCTTAAAGAAGGCTATAGTGTGGCAATGATAAATAATTTCACCCTATAGTATGATTCAAGTGTGGAAATTGTGAAAACACGGAATCGTTGCACTCTAGATGAAGAACACAATGCAGTGAACCCGAACCTAGGTTGTGTATACGCTGCGACGATTCTAGGATAGGCCGCAATGATTCCAATCGTCGCACCCTTCGACAAGGATAGGCCACAGCGATTCCAATCGCTGCACCTTTCGATAGGGATAGGCCGCGGCGATTGCGAAATCTAGGTTTACTCAAGGATTCTTTCACTCTTCTCTAGATTTTTTGGGTTGCTTCAAGCAACTCGTCTTTGATACCATGTCAGTGTTTCATGTAAACCTGCACAGGAATCTAGCTAAAGAAAGTACAAACAAATCTTATCAAGAAAGGAAGAGAGATTCAATATGGAAGAATGAGAAAATATATTCACACTACTCCAATGAGCTGATGATTGATACATAGATCATGATCAATATGACACAATGAGTGCGTGGAATACACTCATATATAGGGAAAAACATTCCATAATTAAGAAAAGCAATCAATTAGTTAGCTTTCCTTAGGAATGCATGCATGCCTAATAGTGATGGTAAAAATAGAAACTCTAAAATAGAACTAGTCAATTAACTCCCACTGAACTAGTGTGTCGAAAATAGAAATTTCTCCAACATCCTTTCCCTTTGGAATTTCCTTGGTAATGACTGGGATCTTCCAGTCATCCTGCCAGTATCTCATTGCCATTTGAACTTCCTCTGCATTAATGAAAAACCGAAGTTGAATCCATTCCTTCTCTAGATCCCTGTGCGCTTGGATCCACATGTTGTGTCGTGTAGCCCTAAAGTTGGCTAGCCCTTGATACTATGCGACCACCTCCAGAGTGATCCTCCAAGTGTCAACTATGTTGTCTTTAATGTCACTGAGATACCGAGCAAAGGTGTCAACATTGCCACTTCTTCTCTTGGGATCCAAAGTGCTTCCCATTGACGTGTACCATGTTGCACGACAACTTCCTACTATGTCACAGAAGTATGAGTAGGGAGGTTCCTTCCATCCGATTAAAGCTATTAGGATCATGAGCCAAGAGTAGTGGAACTCTGTTCCCAAATCTTATGCATCCTTGTAGTCATCTAGGAACAAGTTTAGTAAATATGGTGCCCAACTGATCATGGTTCCATTTACACATTGTTTCGTTGTTGCGACAACCCCTGTAGGGACCTCCTCCTTCCAGAATTTATGTAACATTAGTTTCGTGGCCATCCTGGTGGTTGTGTCATTTATTCTCTTGATAATAATTCCACATGAGCCTCTTTCTGTCCTGTATGTCTTCTTCATCTCTACTGTGAAATCTTTTTCTTTGGTTTTGTCGTTAAAGTACTACACGGGACTCTCACCCATTGATGGAAAGCCTATGATGAAGGAAATGAGTTCTACGTCAATGGAGATGGGTTCTTCTAACCATAAGTATCCTCCATGGAGGACTTCCATCTACTACTTGAAGCAATTATTCACTTCTTTCCCCCTCCCAAAGTGGGGAATCTCTAAAAAATTCAAGATCCATGTGTTTGACAACCTGTCGCCCATTTCTTTGGTTGCAGTATTGGGTCTCCAAATGGTCTTGTGCCTATGCTCTCCATGTGCACTTGCTGCGCAAATTATAGGAATTTTCTGGTGTTAGAAACATCGTTGTCTGTGTATATTATCCTTTCCATGCAACCTAATAGAGTTGGGGTGGCCTGCACCCCCTCTGGAATGTGCGGTAAAAATATAGTGGCGTCGGGTAGATTGTGGGGAGACCATGCGATGGGTTGTTGTCCCTTTCTCTTTACCAACGTGCTAGAGGTACCAACCTCTGGTTCTTTGTCTTCCCCACCCGAATATTGTTTCCCTGTGATGTCTTCAATCTGTACTTCTTCTTGCTGCATGGATCCCACCATTGGTTGTGGTCCTGGCCCAACAGATTTTGTCCACTCATTGTCACCACCATTCGTTATGTGGGTTGCTTCAGCCCTCGCAGGTTGTTGTGAGTTTCCTATGACGACTGGTTCATGGCCCTGCGCACTGTCGTGTGAGTCAATATCCATCCCAACCAACATCAGATCTTTTTCTTCTTCCTAAACCAGCTTGGTGCTCACTGGTTTGACTTGTGGTGAGGGAATTGCATCGACATCGATGATTCCCTCTCTCTATGTCATTTCCCGCTTCACCTCTACGATTTATTATGGTGACATGAAACTGCTACGTGTTTTTCGTTCAGTTTTTCTTGGTGCACCAACCTTTGGAGGTGTCATCGTGGGTAATTCTTGATTTCCTGATTGAGTTTCAGTTTGTTTGATCTCTGTACTCACCTGTTCACCTCTCGTCTTATTGCTCATTAGCTTCACAAGTTTGCAAATGCACAATAAGTCTTGTTTGGCCCATGTTTCCCTTTATAGAGGGCTTCATAATTTCCCTGAATCTTCTTGGAGAAGCTTCTTTGGCTATTATTAATGTGTTGAATCTTGTAGAGTACGCTTCATTTAGTTTCATAAATGCCCAATTCGTGCCTTTTTTCCCTAACGGTTGGTTTTGTTTTCCCAACTATTGACCCCTTTTCCGGTGCACTGCAATTTTTCGGTGCACCATATATTTATGCTATGACTTTTCCTTAGTGTGAGTTGTTTTTCCTTCTGTCAACCATGTGTTGTGCGTGATCACTTTTTTTTTTGTCGCGCTAATTCCACTATCTCTATGCACGATATTTCCTGGTATTTTGTATTTTCTTTCATTTCTATTTTTTTGTTCCTTTTTCTCCTTTTTCTTCTTTTTCTTCCTTTTTATGATTTTTCTTTCCTAACCTCTACTATAGTACACTATATACATACCTTTCTCACTACAATGTAACTTTTAAGGGTTAGTAAATCGGTTGTCCCTATAAAGTTTCAGCTGACTACAGTTGATCATTCCTTTGAGTTATGTTCCTCCCAAGTCTTGTAGTTGTACATATCCCCCATATTTGATAGTATTTACTTCATATGGCCCTAGCCAATGCATTCTAAACTTCCTAGGGTGTTGAAAAAATTTACTGTCATAGAGAAAAACTAGATCTCCCTCCTTAAGAATATTCTTTTTAATATGTTTTTTATGCCACACTTTGTCTCTTGCTTTTTTTACTTCCTAGTGAAATCCTGCTAGAATATTTTCCTCTTCCATTTCCATTAGTTGACTTAACCTTTCTTGTATTGTGCCCCTTTCTGTCATGTTGTTAATTCTTGCTATGCGCAAACTAGGTACCATAAATTCTAATGGCATTATTTCTTTCTTCCCATACACCAATCTGGATGGTGTATGTCCTGTCAACTTCTTACATGTGGTCATATATTCCCATAGTACTGTTGGTATCTTCAAGTCCCAATCATCCCTGTTGACATTGTAGATTTTAGTCAGAGCATTTTCCAAGATTTTATTGAAATATTCTACTCTTCCATTTTCCTGAGAATGATATGGTGTACTCTTTTGGTGATAGAATTCAAACTCCTCAGTCATATCTCTGATGGTATCATTGATAAAATGAGTTCCATGGTCACTCATCAGAATCCTCGTACATCCAAATCTAGTGATCATTTGCTCAAACAAGAAGTGTTATGTTATCTCTGTGCTATAGTCTTTGATTAGTGTTTCTTCTTCCCATATTGTTAAGTATTCAATCATAGTAATGATGTATATATCTCTTGACTTTTTTTCTATTGGATTAATATTTCCCACAAAGTCTATATCCCATTTTTCAAATACCTGTAGAGTCACTTGTGGTCTCAGAGGGATCTCATCCCTTTTGTTGGGTCTTCCAACCCTCTAACATACATCACATTTCTGGAAATATTCCTTGGCATCTTTATGGACTTTTGGCCACCATAATCTTGCATGAAATACCTTATGCATGGTATCTTTTTCTGCATAGTGTCCTCCAACTATAGCTTCATGAGATTCTACTAAACTTTTGGGCCTTTCATGTTCTAGTACACACCTTCTCATAATGCTATCTGCACCCATTTTTTATAAATGCCCTGAAATAAGTTGATAGTCTGCAACTCTAACTACCATATTTTTCTCATGTGCAGTGCTAAAGTATTATGCCATAACCCATGTACTTAATAATTCAATAATATCATCGAATTATTCATCAACTTCATGTATAAAAAATAGTTGCGCATCAGGGAAGTTGTCTTTCGAGTTGGTAGGTTTTTCTCCATTAGTTACTCTTGATAGGTGATCAGGTCCTACATTATGCTTCCCTGGTTTGACTATCACTTCGAAGTCAAATTATTGGAATAAAAATATCCATCTATAGATCCTCCCCCCCAACATTGTATTTTTGACTAGATATTTGAGGGAAGCATGGTCTGTGAACATTTTAAACTATTTACCTAGTAAATAGTGTCTGAATTTATGAAGTACATATACCATGGCTAGGCCTTCTCTTTATGTGGTGTTGTAATTATGATATAATTCTAAAAACTTACTACTTGCAAAGGTTATAGGATGGTCTAAGTCCCCTTCTCCTCGTTGCACCAGAATTGCTCCAAGTGTTATGGCTGAGGCATCTACATGCACATGAAATGTCTTTTCCCATTCTGGGAATACTAGGATAGGGGTTGTGACCATCTTTTATTTTAAGGTGTCCAATCCTTGTTGACAATCCACATTCCACTAAAATATGGTGTCCTTGTTTAAAAAAATTTCCATGGGTGCAGTAATCTGTGCATACCCCTTTATAAACTTCCTGTAATAGCTTGTATGTCCCAGTGTTTCTCTTAACTGGCGCACTGACTTTCGTCATGGTAAATTTACAATCACTGCAATCTTAGTAGGGTCCACTAGTAAACCTTGTTTACACACTATATGTCCCAACAATATTCCAAAAGGTGTCCCAAAAATGCATTTCTTGATGTTCAATGAGATATGACATTGCATGCATCTTTCCAGCATGATTCTTAACACTTCTACATGATCTTTTAACAGATTGTATACATTCCATTCATCCATATATACTTCTAAAAATTGATGTATGAATTCCTTAAAATCAGTTATGACTACTCTTGAAAATATGGCTGGTGCATTGTTCATCCCAAATGGCATCACTTTATATTGGTAGGATCCCCATTCTATAGAAAAATTAGTATTATACTTGTCTTCTGGAGCTATTTTGATCTAATGGTATCCTAAGAATCCATCTATAAATGAATAGGCTTCCTGGCCTCCGAAATTGTATAAGACCTCATCTGTAAAAAGGGTAGGGAAAGATTCATGTAATCAATCATCATTAACTTTCCTTAGATCTACACAAATCCTTATCCCCCCTTGTTTATTTTCTTGGACTACCATAGGACTGATCCATTCAAATCCCTCTACTGGTTCTATGATACCAGCTTCCAACATTCTGTCAATTTTTTCTTTCACTTTCTTCTTATACATTGGATTTAGTCTATAGGGTCTTTTCCTAACAGGTCTAGCCTCAAGGTTGAGAGGTATCTTCATATCAACTAGCTCCCCTGTTATGCCTTTCATCTCTGTAAATTTTGTTGGAAATAGGTCATTGTATTCGCGCAGTACCCATGTTATTCTTTCTACTATTTTATCATCCTAATAGTCTCCAATACTTGCCATTTTAGGATTGTCATTCGTCCCAATGTTGACTTTATTAAATTTTATTGGTGCAACAAATACTTCTGAATCTAGAGATGGACCTTCCACCTCTCTTTATCCTTTAATATCTGTAATATGAACATTACATAGATCATCTTTATCTGGTTCTTCCTCTTCCACATGATATCATGAGAGTAACTCTTTGACTGTATGTTTGTTTTTCTTTTGATATTATGTCATGATTTCAACTTCTGGTTCATAAGCAAATATCATTCCTTGTATCGGCTTCATTTTTTAATCCATTTTTTGGTTCTCATGTTCAAATGAGAAGGTTACTACAAAATTCTATTGTAAGCATGTCCACTCTATAGTGCCTATGTGCATCACTTGTTCTATATACCAGTTCCATGGAATTCCTTCCACTGTATGGATAAAGTGATGAGGCCATTCCTCTGGTGGTGTCATCCTCCATTGTTCCTTTCACTTCTCTTAGTGTTCAACTAGTGTTCCATGTCCATCATACCTCTGCATTTTATTTCTCCCCTGCTCTGTTCCAAATCTAATGTGTAATAGTCATTTACATTGGTACCAATCCTGAATGGTTTCTTTGTGTCCACCCCAACATCTTGTAGGTGTGTCCTTGAGTGAAATATCTAGGGATAAGAACCTCTTATTTTCTAATACTTCCTCTTCATATTTTGTCAAAAAATACTCTAAGTAATTCAAGCCATGAAAACTAGGAGGTTCTCTCATCTCTGTACCAACCCATCTTACTACGTAATCTATTCTTGCGCACCTCCTTGTGGAAACTTCATGTAACCTATGTTGCCAATTCTCCAAACATGTGTCCAAGTCAGAAGCATATGATGTAATGCTTCTCCAGATGAGTACCCCATATGTAGTTGGGTTAACATAATCCTATTCTCGTGCAGTGGTTCTATACAACTGGTTTATTTCCTCTAGATCCAAACAAGTGGGTTCTACAAACCTTTCTCATTTTGATGGATCCAATGGTGCAATGACTCTATATTCACCTGATTCAAATGTCATTTTCCTTGTCTTCGGGTTGATTATAGCCTGGTTATCAAATGCCCAATCTAGTCCAATAAATGTTGGGTAAGGTTTTGTGCCATCTACTATCTCTATTACTTCAAAGTCTGTCATAGTGCGCACTCCATCCAAATCTACTGTCACACCTTTAATCCTTCCAATTGGTAATACTCTGTGTTGATTTTATAGTTTCAGCTGGACAGGTGAATAGCCTAGTGTGGGTTCTCCCATACAATGCCATGTCTTCTTATGTAATACATTTACTTCAAAGTCTAAGTCCAGTATAATATCTCCCATATTGAAAGATCCAATATTAGCGTTTATTATGAATTCTTTGTTTGTCCTTCTTCTATTATGGAGATAATTCACAATTTTCTATTACATCTTCCCTTCCTCCTTTGTGTTACATCTTTCTAGCATATTTTGTAAAACCTTAACAGATGATGGTTCATTCAATATCTTAACACAAGACTGCAGAAAAAAAATTATGGTACTTACTTTCTCTAAAGGTTGTCATTTACTGGTATGATCCATTGAGGAGGGAATATCGTACATTGGGGAGTTATGATTTTTCAGCACAACTGATGTAGATGCAACATTTTTCTTGAGAAACTCCTTTATGTTCTCCTTGAATATTTCCTTTTTATTTCGTGCATCAAACTGCTTCTGTGGCTCAACATTCTTATTAACCCATTGGTGTTGTGCTAGATCTTGTTTTAATCCATCAATTCCTATCTTGGCTCCTCCTTGAGTGATTATATTAATGTTTCTCCCATCCTCCCTAACTTCTTCAAAAATCCACTAGACATTTTGGTTTTTATGGTTCCTTTTTCTTGGATCTTCCGCAAAAGTGTCGGACAATCTTCTGTTTCATGATCTAATGCGCGACAATACATAGATGTCGTTGGTGGGAGTGTGAATTCCCTCACATAATGTCCTATTTGTTGGCAATTATTACACACTATTGGTCCTCTGCCTCATCCTCCACCTCTATATTCACCCCCATCTTTACATGGTGTGTTGTACTGAGGTACCTGGTTAAATTGTGCAAGATTATACTAAGGTTTCACATTATTATACTGTGGTTGCACATTGTTGTATTTTTGTTGAGCATTGTTGTATGGTGGTGATACCTGGTTGAACTAAGGTGCAGTTTGTCCTATCATCATTTCTTCTTTCACCCCATAAGTATCTGAAGTCCTTTCTCTCATTAAATCCATCGTCCTATAATACTTATCATCATGACCCACTGACTTGAAAAAATTGCAATATGAACTTTTAGGTATTGTCTTATACTTCTACATCATTGGAAAATGATATGGATCATGACCATGTGTCTTACAAATCTCGTACCATGGTCCTCATGTTGGCAATGGGTTTGGAACCCTTGTTTCCATATACTACATGAAAGTTGGACATTCATTCTTATGGTGTCCTTCTTTCCTACATAAGGTACACCAAATGGCTTCTGTTTTCTCTTTACCCTTGTTCTGGTTAAGTTGAAATGTTATATTCTTCAATCCCTCCTTCAACTCCTCTATTGTTGGATCTATCTATTGATATTGGTTCTCTTCCATTTGTAAGGTTTCCTGCAGAGCATTTGCTTGAGTTTGGAACTTCTATTTTCTTAATGGGTATTTCAAATTTGGTAACAGTGAGTTCACAAATAGATGCCTATGTTTCATGTCAGTCATTGCATATTTCAAATTATCTTTCAAACGCTTAAACCTCTGATCAATCTCCCAAACAGACTCGCCTGTTTTTTCCTAATTTCAATCATTTGATTTATATACTGATCCTATGAATTGGGCTTATGAAATTTGTTTATCAATAGTTTTTTCATGTCTGTAATAGTCCTTATTACTCTTGGTGGACTATTTACATCTAGGCTCATATACCAATCCAGTGTGAGGTCTCTTAGCGTGATAGCTAACTGCGTGAGTTTTGTATCCTCATCTATGATCTGCTTTGCTTCCCATATCTTCTCACAGATGAATAAGTTACTTTCAGGGTCCTTTGATGCCTCTCCCCAAAAATCTGGTAACCTGATTGTGGGATCATGTCCTTTCATTTTAAAATGTGTTGAAATACTACCTCTGTGCAATGTATATATTTGACTATTACTTCCTCAATTGTCTCCTCCAGTTGTTTATTCTTTCTTGGATGCTTTTATTGTTTTCTTTCTTCCACTAAAATCCGGTTGTCTAAACATTGGTATTCTCTCTGGTGTGCTATTTTCACATGGGGTTGTAGGTTCCACACTGACGATGATCTGGATTGGATTTCTGCCTTTTTTTCCTGCCCTTGGAGCTCATGTTTTCGTTTCATATGTCACGTGCAGTATTTCCTTAACATACTCCATATCCTAGAGATCCTCTACCTCTTCTTCATCACTTTTCAAGCCCTGTCTATCAGCTAAGGCTCTCTTCTTATTATTCATATTATATTGGTAGGGTACTCCACTACACGTATTTCCATCTTTTTCCATTATCTTCTTTATCTAATATTCCTCCATCATGATTGGGTCCATGGACTCATTATTTCCTTATACATATCTTCCTCCATTTCTCTGCCTCCTGTCATTGCTTCCCCCTTCTCACATGCGTGTAGGGAAGTTTAGTTTTTTTATTCCATCGTCATCACATCATTGTTATACAATAAAATATTGATTGAAATATACAACGATTTGATGTACCTACCTCTGGGTCCCTTTAGAAAATATTTCTCTGTTGCGGTGTAAGAATTTGTTGTATCTACTACAAATTCGGTGATAAACCTTGCAACAATATTGTCTAACCAAAAATATATTGCGTGTGTAAATTTGTTATCAACTTGATGTAACTGCATGATCTCCATAGGATTCCACTCTAGTTTTCTGATTCAATTTATAGGGTGGTTGTATTTTAACCTTAATAACTAGTCTTGAAACAAATGCAGGAATTCACAGAAAAATACCTCATGCAAGTTGTTAAACACGTATTTGTCGAGATATTTGCGCGATGTTAGTTTAGGGTTTTCCTTGTCCTTTTGTGCAAAATTGATTTCTTTCATTTTCAACCATCTTTCGATCTCCGCCTTTATTGGATTCCATGGTCTAAACATTCTCTTTTATACCTTCCTTCTCCAAGTGTTTCTTCCATGGATCTCGTTCACTCAATCCCATGTAGTTCCAATCAGAAACATAACCATTTGTTGGTTTACATATCTAACTTATTTCCTCTTCTTGGGTTGACCCAGGTTCATATATGAACAGGTTTCCAACAAAATCATCTAAAACTATCGGCCCTCCTCGTAAACTAGAAGGAAACACTGTGCACAGGGTGCACAGTACAGTCTCACCTGAGATATCTCTATGGGTGACTGCAATACCCAGGTGTTTGCAGTCTAGGAATGAGTGGGGATCTAGGAGTATATTCTTTCTTTTGTTTATTCATTCAACTTGTTAATGATTCAGGTATTTCTAAGATTCATTCATCTTTAGCCTCATGCATGCATGTTAA
Source organism: Picea engelmannii (assembly GCA_009831015.1). Lineage (NCBI taxonomy): Eukaryota > Viridiplantae > Streptophyta > Pinopsida > Pinales > Pinaceae > Picea > Picea engelmannii. The sequence continues at coordinate 46,882 of ML833139.1, forward strand.
TACATCTAGTTATTCATTCATTCATAAAATAATCGTTAACAAAGAGTAAGCATTCAATAAAACATCATATAGAACAAATGTTTTACTGTGGCTCACCCCCTCCTGGGCTACGTCCACAAATATTTGGCTTCTCTGCTCTTTTATTTAGTCTGCTACAAAATCTGGCATTGTGCACATTACATATCCAATCATACAATCCCGATGAGGTTAAGGAACCTCTGTGAGGTGGACTAGATCACACTAGGATACCTAGCCTTTGATCTAACCCTCAAAATCTACCTTACTCGACTCTTCTACAGCTCAACAATTATCAAAAAACTTTAGCCACTTAACCAACTGAAAAACAACCAGAACCTAGACCTCCTAAGTTCTTATTTGTACTATTTTATAGGCTTATATCCATTACAATATTTTTCAAAAATCCTAACCCTAATATGGTTAGGCTTATTTGCCTCCTTGCATGTGGATTTTCATCTTGCATGTTGTTTTTCCTTCTTTTTATACATGTTTCTTTCTTGCCAGTTGTTGCACATGCACCAAAATTAGGTCTTTCCTAAAAATAGGCATGCTCCCAATAGATCTCAATAACTTCAAAGTATGCCACACTGCGCACCCCATCCATGTTCACAGGTACTCATGTCAATCTAACAATCGATACTATATTGTGTTGATTCACGAGCCTTAACTAAACATGAGACCATACTAGCTTGGGGTTTCCCATCATCTCCTAGGTATGTTTAGGAAATACATTCACGTTAGACCCCAAGTCCAAGATAACATTATCCACATCATATTTCCCAATTTATGCAGTAAAACTAAATTCTATGTTGGTCCTCTTTCTATGTAGTACCTGATTCACCACCCTTTTTGCGATGGGAGTTTCCCTTCCCTATGTACAATGATCAATCATCCCATATAATGTATTCATAGAAATTTCATATTTCATTAGCTCTATAAAACCTTAATAATTCTATTAGAGTGTTGACCTTTCCAGTTGGCTTCTCTAGAACAGTGAGATCTCCGACATGAGGCATAGATGATGTTGATGTTCCCCAATACTGTCCAATTATTTATTTTCTTGCCTTCTGATATGTCTCCTTTTCTTGATGAGGATAGAACGTTGGCATAGGCCCTACTAAATTCCCTACCCATTGATAAATCTGATTCCCTCCATTCATCACATCAGCCCTTGTTCTAGCTCATTTGTGCATAACAATGGCTATTCTTGGCCCTTCATTATGTTTCTCAATTGATATTTTATGTACATTATGATTTGGATTTTTGTTTGGATTCCTTCTTTCTTGAAATTTAACAACTACTTGAGGAAAATACAGTATGTGCACATTGTACACGGATTCAAGCAATCACAAGCTAATTTTCTCGGTTGATTGCAATTATAACATATTATTAGTCCTCTTCCTCCTCTTCCAAAATTTCCTCTTCCTCGACCTCTACCAAAATTTCCTCTGTTCCCTGGATTAAAGCATCTATAATTATTAAATTTTTGACCACCTTATTCTGTTGCAACATTATCCTCCTAAATATTGTACATATTTGAATTACGCTCCCTCATCAAATCAAATGCGCAATAATCCTTCTCTTCATGTCCGACTAACTTACAAAAATTGTAAAACAAATTCCTTGGTGTACTATGATACTTCTATAGTAATGGACACTCAATGGAATGATTTCCCCATTTCTTACATATCTCCCAATACCCCCCTCACGGTAATGGATTCAACACTCCATTAACCAAACACTGTGCGAATGTTGGGCACTCATCCTTGTGATGGGCTTCAATCCTACACTTGGTACACTGAAATTTTTCTTGTTTCTCCTTCCCTTTTGCAAGTTCTTCCAATTGAATTGTCAATACAACCAACCGTGTATGAACCTATGCCATCCCTCCACTATCTCCTATAGGATATGATTCCAATTTCATTGTAATTTCCAGAGCCTAGATTTGTTACACAACCTTATGTTGAATCAAGGTACTGTGAATATGTGGTAGAAATCCTGCAATAAATCATTCTTGATGTTGTTGATCTAGAAATTTAGTCTACCCATCATATTCTTGAATCTTTGATCAAAATCCTAGACTGATTTAGTCTGCACCTTTTTAATTTCCTTTAGTTATGTAATGTACTACGACTTAGACTTTGGCTTCTTAAACTCTTTCAACAATGCTTCCCTTATGTTTTCCAATGTCCTATCATGTATTTTAGGCATGGTACTTTGTAGCTTCATGTACCAGACTACCGCACAAACTATAATATTTTTTCCAACTATGCAATATTCAAAGCCTCATCCTGGACATTCTTAGCAACCCAAATTGTCTCACAGAAAAACAAATGTTTTTCTGGGTCCTCTTACCCCACTCCTTGGAAATCAGGAAGTCTGAGGGTGTTTTCTACCCCTGCCATGTTAATTTGTGTAGTCCCTCCTCTTGGTGATGTTGGTTGACTCTGACTCTGCGCACTACTTCCATTTCTCTGATTGATACTACTTTGTCCTCCCTTGCTAACTATAAGTTCTTTTGATAAATCTTCAATTGTTATTTCTGATTGTGGTGATGCACATGGGGTCATGGATTTGACACAGGATCCAGTCTTAGTAGGACTTAACGACTCTTATATTATAGGATTGGACTAGAACTCCTCTTCATCTCCTTTTATTTGTAGTATATCAATTATTTGGATTATTCTATAAGGTCCTCTCCCCTCTGGCTCACTGTCCGGATCTCCTTTCTCAGCCCCAGTCTCGCCTCTTATACCTCCTTCCTCTATGGAGTTGGATAAACTGGTATTCTTCCTTTGGTATACCCTCCTCGGTTATCTGCATCCTCATTCCTTCCTTTCCTTATTCACCACTTTCTTCATCCTCTCATGTCCTCAAAATATCCTCTCTTCATCCCCCAGTTCCCCTATGTGCGTGACTCCACTTAATAGTCGGACTCCATGGTCATCACGCACTTTTCATACAACAACATATTTATCCACGTACCCAACGATTTCTTGAACCTTCCTCGCAGAACTTTGAATAAATCCATTTCTGTAACACTGTATGACTGGGTACAATCTACCACAATTTTTGTAATATATCCTCCTAATATACTATCCAACCATAAATAAATTGCACGAGAAGTGTTATTACTTACATAATTTAGTTGTCTTACCAACTCAGGATTCCAATTCCTTGGCACTGCGTCTCGATACCTTTTGGTATTCTCCACTAATATTTCTAATCACTCCATCAGAATAATTAGAAATTCACCAAAGAAAATTTGATGTAGCTCTGTGTACACATACCTTTGAATCCACTATTTGTTGGGTTTCTATTGTCTTTTCATGAAAATGCTTGTTCCTTCCTTTCTAACCATTTTGAGATTTCCTTTTTAGTCGGCCTCCAAAACATTCCCTTAATCACAAAATCCAGGTCCTGACAATGGAACTATTTGTTGGTGTTGTGCATGGTTGTAAGACCATAAGTTCGAGTCTATCTTGACCAACAAAACCCTTCAGACACCGACCCTTTTAGCATCACTTGCATGTAGATGAAGTATCACTCAATGTATCTATTGGGACTGGAGGAACCATATTTCTACAGTATAGAGGGAATGGGAGGTTATCATTGTATTCATTCTTACTTATTAGTTTTGTGCATGTTGTTTTGTCTCTGTTCTTTGTTAGATACTTAGCGATTTTAGATTTGTATTACCATTATATTCCATATTACAACATAACCCCATTTCTGTAACAGTTGTAACTATCACACAATGATTACACATAAGACAAATCTATTCTAATATGCATCCAAAAAGAATCCATGAACAATCACACAAAATAAATTCAACATAGTATTTAATGTGGTTCACCCAACTCTGGGCTACATCCACAATGCTGAGATTCTTTATTATTCTTTTGGGTAATTGTCTCAAGCTTGTGCATTGTTCTTACAAATATACATCATGGTTATATTTTATTTTTCCTAGCCTAGCCTTTCTGCAGTGCAAGCCTTTCTCTCTCTCTACATCATCTCCTTAGCATTCATACATAAACTCTCCCCTTCTCATCCTATCATATCACTCTTCTTACTAACGAAAACTCTCGACAGCTTGGAATAGGCCCCACAGTATTGCTCAAGAAGAGCCCATATTCTCCCAACCCATTACATATATATACATAAATTCTAGGTCTTGAAACCCTACTTTGTTCATCCACAAAACCCTATTACAATACATGATAACTCAAGTTCACTTGTTTCTCAGGCTCCTTTCACCTACTTTTCTGTCTACATGATTCTTTTTCACTCTGAATATTGTTCTTCATGCTTTTGTGTGTCCTTATATAATTATCTCATCGGGATGTCATCCTTCTTTTTCTCCCTCTTTCTTCTCCTTCTTTATTCTATGATTTATTCTTTTTCTTTATTCTTTTTTTTTATTCTTCTCTTTGTTCACTATACTCCTAGTTGTGCCTCAACTATGCACTCTCGAGTATTCCTTCTTCTTTTGCACACATCTTCTATACTTAGGATGTTTATGTATATTATTTATAAAATGCATGTCCAACATGTGGGAAATGCAAGTATCTTCATCAGGGATATGGATTCTTTCTAGAAGGGGAGTAAGTCTTGTGACATTGGAGTGACTCGTTCAGGGATATAGATGCTCCTTGGCGGTAAAGAGACACTAGAGAAATGGGTAATTATCTTTTATTTTCATCATTCTGGATGCATAAATTCCTTCCATTACCTCACTTTCCTCCCAAGATGGCTCAACTTAAAATAATATTGTTATCATTAACGAGCCATGAGTATGAGTAGAAACTTATTCCATCTAGATACAAATATGTCTCATCACATCATACACTTTGAGTTTAGTGGGACCTACTCACTTTTCCCTTGGTTTATGCCTAGTAGTCTTGATGTTTCTCAAACCATGTCATCTA
>ML833139.1:51930-63731 GCA_009831015.1 Picea engelmannii
AATTCAATAGATTAAGATTTCCTTTTATAGATTAGAAATACTTATGAAGTTTAACTTAAGAATAGAGTTCAATTGCTTATTAATTTGATTAGTTACTTGTTGAGTAATTTTGATTAGTTTACTTGCTGTAGAAGTTTCCATAGCTTAGTTATTTGATTTCTTATTAGTTTACTTGCTGAATAAGTTTCCATAGGTTAGTTTGAATAGGTTAGTTGCTTGCTTGTTTACTTGTTTTAAGAGGATAGTTGCTTGCTTGTTTATTTGCTTACTTGTTGATGTTCTTTGATTTTGAATAGATTAGTTAGATTAATTTGTTGGTGTTCATTAAATAGATTAAATAGATAGTCTGTTTTTGCTCATTGTAATGATTAAGTTAACTTGCTTAAAGTAGGGGTTTCGTTTTATTTCTTAGGACTATCCATCGATCCATTGTTCAAAAGTCACTTAGGGTAAATAATTTAAGTTCTTTGATAGGGTTTGATCATTTTTTTTTTGTTTGTTAATTTGTGCAGGACCTGCGATTAACCTGTGGCTTGAGAAACCACGACTCAGGGGCATCTAAGCCGTCAAAATCACCCGGGGATCGCACCCGGCCTGAGCCACACCAACCCTTAACATGGTTGGATTTTTTGTCCCCGCTGGTTTCGAACCGGTGACTTTAACATCACGGAGTGGCTTAACAACACACTCCGTCACCGACTGTCCTACACCTCGGGGACTGATAGGGTTTGATCATTGATAGCCTTTGCTTAAGTACATTAGCTCTCAGATAGCCCATTTCCTTAGTTAGAATATACTACCTCTAGCCTTTCTGACTTGCCACATATAGTGCTACAACTCTAAGTTTACTTACCCTCGATTGACAATTTAATTGAGGGTTTTTAGTGCATATAGAACACCCATCAAAGGTGTTCAAGTTGGATACCGTTTGAACCTTAAAGGGTGTGAATGTTCCCAATCCTATCTCACCTAATGGAAAGTTCCCCCCCATGAGTGGGATATCAATTGATGACCCCAGAATGTTAGAGTCCATGGGAAATTTGACATTGTTTCTTTCTTCTTCATCATTTTTCCTTTTTTCTTCTGTTGTTATTGCTTCTTTCTCTTGTGCTATTGCTTTGACTTCTACTTCATCTTCTGCCTTCTTCTTGTTTCTTTGTTCATCTTCTTCTTCCTTCTTTTTCCTTTGCTTCTCTTTATTTCTTTTCTTTTTTGCAACGACTTTTGCTACTGCTACTTCTTCATCCTCTTTCTATTTCTATTTTTATACCTCCTCTTCTTTCCTTTTCTTGTTCTACTCCAATTCAAAAATTTATGTTTCTTTCCTTTTACTTTCTTCCTCAGTTGTCGGAACTACTATTGCTTCATATGTAATCTTTGTTTTTGTTATTGTTTCTGCTGCTACCTTTTCTTCGACTTTCTTTTGGGCCTCTCAAACTCATTTCTCATCTATTATTCTACCTATATGGTTTCCCCTCCTTTTAAATATCATGTTGTCATATGTCTTTGGTCGACAATGGATTTCCTCCTCCTCCCGGAGGGATGGGGCTAGGGATTTTACTTTGAGGTGGAGAAGGAACAATTTAAGTGGAGGCCCATCCTTGATTGTTGAAAAAGAAGGGTCAGGTGACCTATGAGGGGGAAAAGAAAACTAAGATAGGGTTGAGGTTAGACAAGGACATTGTGATATGGATTGATCATGCAGAGGGTGAAGGATATGACTAGCATGGGAACACAGAGAAAAAAAAGAAGTTTCTCAGCTGAAAAACCCTAGCATATTGAGCGTGATAATTTCAAGGAGGTTTGGTATGGGGTAGACTAGAGAAAGAAATGAGTGAGGGGTCGATTCTAGTGAATATGGGTTTAGGTTAGATGCTTTTCCCATACATAGATATAGAAATAGAATGAAAAACACTAAAGAAACTATAAATGTAACATGTGTGAGAGGAAGATGGGTAGGTACACTCACTACCTATGGTGTGTCAACATGTTAGGTTCATCATGGGTCAATGGATGGGAGGAATCTTTGCACTTGGGGGATTGTTTTCACTTTGTGATCCATATGTTATGTGAGTAACAATAAGAAACCAAAAGGAAAAATGAGGCTTTATATCCTTCATTAGGTTTGTCTTGGTGTGGAAATCAAGGAGAAAGGGCGAAAAAATTGGTTGTTTGTGCATGCCAAAAGGCATTGTAAAACACTATATCAATGGTCAGGGGTGGATCGGGGCCAATGTATCAACATGTGGAGAATGATCCAATGTTGATGTATCATCATCAGATCAACGATTGGTTGTTGGGGTGTATCAACATGTAAAGGGTGAAGAATCGTCGAAACAATGGTGGGACAAAATGATGAAAAAAGAAGTGTTTGGGATAGAGAGAGGATGAGGAAATTGTGTGTTGGAGGGAAAAAAGGGAGAAGCATTGATGTATTCATGATTAAATAAATATTGACCTCTGATACATGAGAAAGTTGCAAGAAAAATTGTAAGTATTGGCTTACGCTTGTATATCGACGAAGAAACTGTCAAGTCGCCAACATTAGGCATATTAGGGGAGGAAGAAATATCTCATCCACCATATCGGTGAGTCCAATAAGTCATTAAAAAAATGATTAAATGGATTCAAAAGGTCTCAACATTGCACAATAAAATATTATATTCTTTTTGCATGATGAAAGGGGATTGAACAATCAAAGGGAGGGTCCCTATTTTTTGAGAAAAAAGTTTGGCTTTATAAGCAAAAAAAAATAAAAAGGGAAGTTGGTGTCGGAACAAAAATTGGTGACACACTGGGTGGAGCCATGAATATTTGCATTAAACATATAGATGACATGGTTTGAGAAACATCAAGACTACTAGGCATAAACCAAGGGAAAAGTGAGTAGGTCCCACTAAACTCAAAGTGTATGATGTGATGAGACATATTTGTATCTAGATGGAATAAGTTTCTACTCATACTCATGGCTCGTTAATGATAACAATATTATTTTAAGTTGAGCCATCTTGGGAGGAAAGTGAGGTAATGGAAGGAATTTATGCATCCAGAATGATGAAAATAAAAGATAATTACCCATTTCTCTAGTGTCTCTTTACCGCCAAGGAGCATCTATATCCCTGAACGAGTCACTCCAATGTCACAAGACTTACTCCCCTTCTAGAAAGAATCCATATCCCTGATGAAGATACTTGCATTTCCCACATGTTGGACATGCATTTTATAAATAATATACATAAACATCCTAAGTATAGAAGATGTGTGCAAAAGAAGAAGGAATACTCGAGAGTGCATAGTTGAGGCACAACTAGGAGTATAGTGAACAAAGAGAAGAATAAAAAAAAAGAATAAAGAAAAAGAATAAATCATAGAATAAAGAAGGAGAAGAAAGAGGGAGAAAAAGAAGGATGACATCCCGATGAGATAATTATATAAGGACACACAAAAGCATGAAGAACAATATTCAGAGTGAAAAAGAATCATGTAGACAGAAAAGTAGGTGAAAGGAGCCTGAGAAACAAGTGAACTTGAGTTATCATGTATTGTAATAGGGTTTTGTGGATGAACAAAGTAGGGTTTCAAGACCTAGAATTTATGTATATATATGTAATGGGTTGGGAGAATATGGGCTCTTCTTGAGCAATACTGTGGGGCCTATTCCAAGCTGTCGAGAGTTTTCGTTAGTAAGAAGAGTGATATGATAGGATGAGAAGGGGAGAGTTTATGTATGAATGCTAAGGAGATGATGTAGAGAGAGAGAAAGGCTTGCACTGCAGAAAGGCTAGGCTAGGAAAAATAAAATATAACCATGATGTATATTTGTAAGAACAATGCACAAGCTTGAGACAATTACCCAAAAGAATAATAAAGAATCTCAGCATTGTGGATGTAGCCCAGAGTTGGGTGAACCACATTAAATACTATGTTGAATTTATTTTGTGTGATTGTTCATGGATTCTTTTTGGATGCATATTAGAATAGATTTGTCTTATGTGTAATCATTGTGTGATAGTTACAACTGTTACAGAAATGGGGTTATGTTGTAATATGGAATATAATGGTAATACAAATCTAAAATCGCTAAGTATCTAACAAAGAACAGAGACAAAACAACATGCACAAAACTAATAAGTAAGAATGAATACAATGATAACCTCCCATTCCCTCTATACTGTAGAAATATGGTTCCTCCAGTCCCAATAGATACATTGAGTGATACTTCATCTACATGCAAGTGATGCTAAAAGGGTCGGTGTCTGAAGGGTTTTGTTGGTCAAGATAGACTCGAACTTATGGTCTTACAACCATGCACAACACCAACAAATAGTTCCATTGTCAGGACCTGGATTTTGTGATTAAGGGAATGTTTTGGAGGCCGACTAAAAAGGAAATCTCAAAATGGTTAGAAAGGAAGGAACAAGCATTTTCATGAAAAGACAATAGAAACCCAACAAATAGTGGATTCAAAGGTATGTGTACACAGAGCTACATCAAATTTTCTTTGGTGAATTTCTAATTATTCTGATGGAGTGATTAGAAATATTAGTGGAGAATACCAAAAGGTATCGAGACGCAGTGCCAAGGAATTGGAATCCTGAGTTGGTAAGACAACTAAATTATGTAAGTAATAACACTTCTCGTGCAATTTATTTATGGTTGGATAGTATATTAGGAGGATATATTACAAAAATTGTGGTAGATTGTACCCAGTCATACAGTGTTACAGAAATGGATTTATTCAAAGTTCTGCGAGGAAGGTTCAAGAAATCGTTGGGTACGTGGATAAATATGTTGTTGTATGAAAAGTGCGTGATGACCATGGAGTCCGACTATTAAGTGGAGTCACGCACATAGGGGAACTGGGGGATGAAGAGAGGATATTTTGAGGACATGAGAGGATGAAGAAAGTGGTGAATAAGGAAAGGAAGGAATGAGGATGCAGATAACCGAGGAGGGTATACCAAAGGAAGAATACCAGTTTATCCAACTCCATAGAGGAAGGAGGTATAAGAGGCGAGACTGGGGCTGAGAAAGGAGATCCGGACAGTGAGCCAGAGGGGAGAGGACCTTATAGAATAATCCAAATAATTGATATACTACAAATAAAAGGAGATGAAGAGGAGTTCTAGTCCAATCCTATAATATAAGAGTCGTTAAGTCCTACTAAGACTGGATCCTGTGTCAAATCCATGACCCCATGTGCATCACCACAATCAGAAATAACAATTGAAGATTTATCAAAAGAACTTATAGTTAGCAAGGGAGGACAAAGTAGTATCAATCAGAGAAATGGAAGTAGTGCGCAGAGTCAGAGTCAACCAACATCACCAAGAGGAGGGACTACACAAATTAACATGGCAGGGGTAGAAAACACCCTCAGACTTCCTGATTTCCAAGGAGTGGGGTAAGAGGACCCAGAAAAACATTTGTTTTTCTGTGAGACAATTTGGGTTGCTAAGAATGTCCAGGATGAGGCTTTGAATATTGCATAGTTGGAAAAAATATTATAGTTTGTGCGGTAGTCTGGTACATGAAGCTACAAAGTACCATGCCTAAAATACATGATAGGACATTGGAAAACATAAGGGAAGCATTGTTGAAAGAGTTTAAGAAGCCAAAGTCTAAGTCGTAGTACATTACATAACTAAAGGAAATTAAAAAGGTGCAGACTAAATCAGTCTAGGATTTTGATCAAAGATTCAAGAATATGATGGGTAGACTAAATTTCTAGATCAACAACATCAAGAATGATTTATTGCAGGATTTCTACCACATATTCACAGTACCTTGATTCAACATAAGGTTGTGTAACAAATCTAGGCTCTGGAAATTACAATGAAATTGGAATCATATCCTATAGGAGATAGTGGAGGGATGGCATAGGTTCATACACGGTTGGTTGTATTGACAATTCAATTGGAAGAACTTGCAAAAGGGAAGGAGAAACAAGAAAAATTTCAGTGTACCAAGTGTAGGATTGAAGCCCATCACAAGGATGAGTGCCCAACATTCGCACAGTGTTTGGTTAATGGAGTGTTGAATCCATTACCGTGAGGGGGGTATTGGGAGATATGTAAGAAATGGGGAAATCATTCCATTGAGTGTCCATTACTATAGAAGTATCATAGTACACCAAGGAATTTGTTTTACAATTTTTGTAAGTTAGTCGGACATGAAGAGAAGGATTATTGCGCATTTGATTTGATGAGGGAGCGTAATTCAAATATGTACAATATTTAGGAGGATAATGTTGCAACAGAATAAGGTGGTCAAAAATTTAATAATTATAGATGCTTTAATCCAGGGAACAGAGGAAATTTTGGTAGAGGTCGAGGAAGAGGAAATTTTGGAAGAGGAGGAAGAGGACTAATAATATGTTATAATTGCAATCAACCGAGAAAATTAGCTTGTGATTGCTTGAATCCGTGTACAATGTGCACATACTGTATTTTCCTCAAGTAGTTGTTAAATTTCAAGAAAGAAGGAATCCAAACAAAAATCCAAATCATAATGTACATAAAATATCAATTGAGAAACATAATGAAGGGCCAAGAATAGCCATTGTTATGCACAAATGAGCTAGAACAAGGGCTGATGTGATGAATGGAGGGAATCAGATTTATCAATGGGTAGGGAATTTAGTAGGGCCTATGCCAACGTTCTATCCTCATCAAGAAAAGGAGACATATCAGAAGGCAAGAAAATAAATAATTGGACAGTATTGGGGAACATCAACATCATCTATGCCTCATGTCGGAGATCTCACTGTTCTAGAGAAGCCAACTGGAAAGGTCAACACTCTAATAGAATTATTAAGGTTTTATAGAGCTAATGAAATATGAAATTTCTATGAATACATTATATGGGATGATTGATCATTGTACATAGGGAAGGGAAACTCCCATCGCAAAAAGGGTGGTGAATCAGGTACTACATAGAAAGAGGACCAACATAGAATTTAGTTTTACTGCATAAATTGGGAAATATGATGTGGATAATGTTATCTTGGACTTGGGGTCTAACGTGAATGTATTTCCTAAACATACCTAGGAGATGATGGGAAACCCCAAGCTAGTATGGTCTCATGTTTAGTTAAGGCTCGTGAATCAACACAATATAGTATCGATTGTTAGATTGACATGAGTACCTGTGAACATGGATGGGGTGCGCAGTGTGGCATACTTTGAAGTTATTGAGATCTATTGGGAGCATGCCTATTTTTAGGAAAGACCTAATTTTGGTGCATGTGCAACAACTGGCAAGAAAGAAACATGTATAAAAAGAAGGAAAAACAACATGCAAGATGAAAATCCACATGCAAGGAGGCAAATAAGCCTAACCATATTAGGGTTAGGATTTTTGAAAAATATTGTAATGGATATAAGCCTATAAAATAGTACAAATAAGAACTTAGGAGGTCTAGGTTCTGGTTGTTTTTCAGTTGGTTAAGTGGCTAAAGTTTTTTGATAATTGTTGAGCTGTAGAAGAGTCGAGTAAGGTAGATTTTGAGGGTTAGATCAAAGGCTAGGTATCCTAGTGTGATCTAGTCCACCTCACAGAGGTTCCTTAACCTCATCGGGATTGTATGATTGGATATGTAATGTGCACAATGCCAGATTTTGTAGCAGACTAAATAAAAGAGCAGAGAAGCCAAATATTTGTGGACGTAGCCCAGGAGGGGGTGAGCCACAGTAAAACATTTGTTCTATATGATGTTTTATTGAATGCTTACTCTTTGTTAACGATTATTTTATGAATGAATGAATAACTAGATGTATTAACATGCATGCATGAGGCTAAAGATGAATGAATCTTAGAAATACCTGAATCATTAACAAGTTGAATGAATAAACAAAAGAAAGAATATACTCCTAGATCCCCACTCATTCCTAGACTGCAAACACCTGGGTATTGCAGTCACCCATAGAGATATCTCAGGTGAGACTGTACTGTGCACCCTGTGCACAGTGTTTCCTTCTAGTTTACGAGGAGGGCCGATAGTTTTAGATGATTTTGTTGGAAACCTGTTCATATATGAACCTGGGTCAACCCAAGAAGAGGAAATAAGTTAGATATGTAAACCAACAAATGGTTATGTTTCTGATTGGAACTACATGGGATTGAGTGAACGAGATCCATGGAAGAAACACTTGGAGAAGGAAGGTATAAAAGAGAATGTTTAGACCATGGAATCCAATAAAGGCGGAGATCGAAAGATGGTTGAAAATGAAAGAAATCAATTTTGCACAAAAGGACAAGGAAAACCCTAAACTAACATCGCGCAAATATCTCGACAAATACGTGTTTAACAACTTGCATGAGGTATTTTTCTGTGAATTCCTGCATTTGTTTCAAGACTAGTTATTAAGGTTAAAATACAACCACCCTATAAATTGAATCAGAAAACTAGAGTGGAATCCTATGGAGATCATGCAGTTACATCAAGTTGATAACAAATTTACACACGCAATATATTTTTGGTTAGACAATATTGTTGCAAGGTTTATCACCGAATTTGTAGTAGATACAACAAATTCTTACACCGCAACAGAGAAATATTTTCTAAAGGGACCCAGAGGTAGGTACATCAAATCGTTGTATATTTCAATCAATATTTTATTGTATAACAATGATGTGATGACGATGGAATAAAAAAACTAAACTTCCCTACACGCATGTGAGAAGGGGGAAGCAATGACAGGAGGCAGAGAAATGGAGGAAGATATGTATAAGGAAATAATGAGTCCATGGACCCAATCATGATGGAGGAATATTAGATAAAGAAGATAATGGAAAAAGATGGAAATACGTGTAGTGGAGTACCCTACCAATATAATATGAATAATAAGAAGAGAGCCTTAGCTGATAGACAGGGCTTGAAAAGTGATGAAGAAGAGGTAGAGGATCTCTAGGATATGGAGTATGTTAAGGAAATACTGCACGTGACATATGAAACGAAAACATGAGCTCCAAGGGCAGGAAAAAAAGGCAGAAATCCAATCCAGATCATCGTCAGTGTGGAACCTACAACCCCATGTGAAAATAGCACACCAGAGAGAATACCAATGTTTAGACAACCGGATTTTAGTGGAAGAAAGAAAACAATAAAAGCATCCAAGAAAGAATAAACAACTGGAGGAGACAATTGAGGAAGTAATAGTCAAATATATACATTGCACAGAGGTAGTATTTCAACACATTTTAAAATGAAAGGACATGATCCCACAATCAGGTTACCAGATTTTTGGGGAGAGGCATCAAAGGACCCTGAAAGTAACTTATTCATCTGTGAGAAGATATGGGAAGCAAAGCAGATCATAGATGAGGATACAAAACTCACGCAGTTAGCTATCACGCTAAGAGACCTCACACTGGATTGGTATATGAGCCTAGATGTAAATAGTCCACCAAGAGTAATAAGGACTATTACAGACATGAAAAAACTATTGATAAACAAATTTCATAAGCCCAATTCATAGGATCAGTATATAAATCAAATGATTGAAATTAGGAAAAAACAGGCGAGTCTGTTTGGGAGATTGATCAGAGGTTTAAGCGTTTGAAAGATAATTTGAAATATGCAATGACTGACATGAAACATAGGCATCTATTTGTGAACTCACTGTTACCAAATTTGAAATACCCATTAAGAAAATAGAAGTTCCAAACTCAAGCAAATGCTCTGCAGGAAACCTTACAAATGGAAGAGAACCAATATCAATAGATAGATCCAACAATAGAGGAGTTGAAGGAGGGATTGAAGAATATAACATTTCAACTTAACCAGAACAAGGGTAAAGAGAAAACAGAAGCCATTTGGTGTACCTTATGTAGGAAAGAAGGACACCATAAGAATGAATGTCCAACTTTCATGTAGTATATGGAAACAAGGGTTCCAAACCCATTGCCAACATGAGGACCATGGTACGAGATTTGTAAGACACATGGTCATGATCCATATCATTTTCCAATGATGTAGAAGTATAAGACAATACCTAAAAGTTCATATTGCAATTTTTTCAAGTCAGTGGGTCATGATGATAAGTATTATAGGACGATGGATTTAATGAGAGAAAGGACTTCAGATACTTATGGGGTGAAAGAAGAAATGATGATAGGACAAACTGCACCTTAGTTCAACCAGGTATCACCACCATACAACAATGCTCAACAAAAATACAACAATGTGCAACCACAGTATAATAATGTGAAACCTTAGTATAATCTTGCACAATTTAACCAGGTACCTCAGTACAACACACCATGTAAAGATGGGGGTGAATATAGAGGTGGAGGATGAGGCAGAGGACCAATAGTGTGTAATAATTGCCAACAAATAGGACATTATGTGAGGGAATTCACACTCCCACCAACGACATCTATGTATTGTCGCGCATTAGATCATGAAACAGAAGATTGTCCGACACTTTTGCGGAAGATCCAAGAAAAAGGAACCATAAAAACCAAAATGTCTAGTGGATTTTTGAAGAAGTTAGGGAGGATGGGAGAAACATTAATATAATCACTCAAGGAGGAGCCAAGATAGGAATTGATGGATTAAAACAAGATCTAGCACAACACCAATGGGTTAATAAGAATGTTGAGCCACAGAAGCAGTTTGATGCACGAAATAAAAAGGAAATATTCAAGGAGAACATAAAGGAGTTTCTCAAGAAAAATGTTGCATCTACATCAGTTGTGCTGAAAAATCATAACTCCCCAATGTACGATATTCCCTCCTCAATGGATCATACCAGTAAATGACAACCTTTAGAGAAAGTAAGTACCATAATTTTTTTTCTGCAGTCTTGTGTTAAGATATTGAATGAACCATCATCTGTTAAGGTTTTACAAAATATGCTAGAAAGATGTAACACAAAGGAGGAAGGGAAGATGTAATAGAAAATTGTGAATTATCTCCATAATAGAAGAAGGACAAACAAAGAATTCATAATAAACGCTAATATTGGATCTTTCAATATGGGAGATATTATACTGGACTTAGACTTTGAAGTAAATGTATTACATAAGAAGACATGGCATTGTATGGGAGAACCCACACTAGGCTATTCACCTGTCCAGCTGAAACTATAAAATCAACACAGAGTATTACCAATTGGAAGGATTAAAGGTGTGACAGTAGATTTGGATGGAGTGCGCACTATGACAGACTTTGAAGTAATAGAGATAGTAGATGGCACAAAACCTTACCCAACATTTATTGGACTAGATTGGGCATTTGATAACCAGGCTATAATCAACCCGAAGACAAGGAAAATGACATTTGAATCAGGTGAATATAGAGTCATTGCACCATTGGATCCATCAAAATGAGAAAGGTTTGTAGAACCCACTTGTTTGGATCTAGAGGAAATAAACCAGTTGTATAGAACCACTGCACGAGAATAGGATTATGTTAACCCAACTACATATGGGGTACTCATCTGGAGAAGCATTACATCATATGCTTCTGACTTGGACACATGTTTGGAGAATTGGCAACATAGGTTACATGAAGTTTCCACAAGGAGGTGCGCAAGAATAGATTACGTAGTAAGATGGGTTGGTACAGAGATGAGAGAACCTCCTAGTTTTCATGGCTTGAATTACTTAGAGTATTTTTTGACAAAATATGAAGAGGAAGTATTAGAAAATAAGAGGTTCTTATCCCTAGATATTTCACTCAAGGACACACCTACAAGATGTTGGGGTGGACACAAAGAAACCATTCAGGATTGGTACCAATGTAAATGACTATTACACATTAGATTTGGAACAGAGCAGGGGAGAAATAAAATGCA
>WSFP011271796.1:0-51830 GCA_009831015.1 Picea engelmannii
TTAATTATTATTCTAAGAGAATGTCTTCCCGATGTTGTCCAAACATCAACACCAACACCATTATTAACTATTTTAAAAATATTTTGAGAAAATTATTGCAACCCACATGACTTATTTTGAATTTGATAAGTAGTGGCATTCCAAAATATGTGGAGAATTAGCATGAATCTTGGAACTAATTATGAATTGTCCTAATCACTTGAGAATATTATATCCTCAAGTGGATCTATATTTAGATGTTTGTTTTAACCACTTGAGGATATTTCCATGTGGATCTATATTTAGATATTTGTTGTAACCATTTGAGGATATCTTATCCTCAAGTGGATCTATATTTAGATATGTGTTTCAAGCAAGCTCATGTATAAAAGAGAGTGTCATATCCATTCCAAATGGGAGGATTCTTGGAGCATATGTCCAACTTATAATGGAGTGAATAAAACATCTTGAAAACTTCTTCCATATGGATTGTAAGTTTATAGTTTCATTGTGTTTTATGATTTGATATAGTTTATGATGTTGTAGCTTAGTTCACTACCTTGATCCTGGGAGAATTGAGCTCACTCCAAATGGGTCATGGTAGTCTTTTCCTTTATGCAAGTATGGTGTGTTTTATGTTTGCATTTGATTTCATTTCTCTTTTAATATTCATTCATTGGATTGTCTATATACCAAACATAAGACTGTTGTAGAAAATTTGAATTTGATCACAACCTAATTTACAACCATGGTGGATATAGAATGAGAAATATTAAATGATGGATGGAGTGTGGTGTGTTTCATTTTCGCAATGTCATTTCAATTTGTAGATTAGTGATGTAATTTATTTTTCTTAGAATCATATTAGATAAGCTAATGCAAGTTAAGAATTTGTAGCTTGCACATATGGTGCATGACATCTCACAAGTTTACAAACTATGGATTGATAATTAAATGAAACATGATTTAGGTCTTCTGTAACATCCCCACTATAATCCCCAATTTAATTAATGCTTGTGTAGATATAATGTGTGACTACGGGCAAAGAGATGTAATATGCGAATTGTATCTCTATGTTTTAATAATAAAATGCGATGCCAACTACTAAGGGGACATGGACAATATATGGTGAATGAATTAATCCACAAGAGAGGGGAGTGTCTAGGATAATGGACAAGAGGGGTCTAAGGGGGAATTACCCATGTATATTAATTCAACCCATTTTCTTAAATTTTCTATTGGTGTATGAACCTTCCCATTTCTGATTGAGTGTTCCCAAAGCCAATTATTGAATGTAAGAGGGTGGATGTGAGTAGTCACATCCCATAGTTATTGGGCACATGGGGGTTGACTACAATCAGCTTGGGGAAGAGTGTGAGTCAAGAAAGGCAAGCCAAAGAGAGGAAATTTGTATGGGTTGGGACAACAATTTTACACATTGAGTTTTTGTGCATGAGGAGAAAGTAGAGAGAAAGAAAGAGAGCTTGGAGTTAGTGCAACCATGGAGGATGAATTTTAGAGAAATCTGGAGCATATTGGAGCGTATTTGGAGTTGGAAACTAAAGAGTCAAGTTGTCATAACCGAAGAGTGAACTCCTGGGTGAGTTGCATTGTAACAACAAGTGTTTGTTATTGGTTTGTTGCTAGTTTTCCTAGCATAAGGTTCTCTTGAGTTACCAGTTGAGAGATTCATAGCTACATGTGCCAGGGATACCCTGATAAACGAATGTGACGCCCGAGGGACTGAGATCAGTGAAGGGGTACATTTCTTGGGTTGGACAAGTCAAGAGGAAGAGATATGGTGGAAAATTAGGATAGTTGTAAGAAGATATCAGTGGGTTGTGAGTTTTATGAGTTGCGAGTGGCCTGTGAGAGACCACGAGTTGTTGATATTTGGAACAATTAGTCTATGGTTGGGTGGAACGTCCATCCCAAGAAGTTGGTTGCACAACCATTATTAAAAGATAAGTGTTTTATCGTGTTGTTGAGTTATTTCATGAGTTTTATTTGTTGTGCATGAACTCTGTGTATTTGAGAATGATTTATATGTTTCCATGTGAATTATTAAGTTGCATTCACATTATTTTGATATGTTGTAGATGCATCTATTTTATGGTTATAAACAATAGCTAATTTTTCTTTAATTCATAGATGAAAGCTACAAGAATTTATTTAATTGTAAATGAATTGAATTGGTTAGCAAAAATTTTGTTTTTTTGTGTATTATGCATTGTAATGTCCCTCAGTTGGGTTGGGGGAATGTTTCACCTTCAAAGGTGGTATATGAATTGATTGTCAATACCTATCTACCCTAGACTAGACAAGACATGACTGATCAGTAAAATCAAACTTCTAGTGCAACCAACCATGCATTTTGTCTCTAATAGAATATTCTCCATAGCATGCAATTGCTTGATAAGACATATATTCTAGTAGTTATAAGTTTATTGTACACATGATGTGCCCACAAATAAACGAACAAGGAACCTTTGATTTCATCAGGCCACCTTTTCAAAGATGAATTGCATCCATATGTGTATGTAGTTGATGCAACTCCTCATGTCCAAGTAACTATCAAATGTGGGAGTTAACAGTTGGTTGTTACAGTGGTAAAACAATCAGTTTTATGCGATTTTTTGTGATTTTTGAAGGTCATTAACTTGCGGGGAATTTTTGAGGTTGTAAATGACATTTTTATCCAGTAAAAACCCACGAGAATAGAGTGTATAAATGTACATTGTGTCTCTGCAATGCAAATAAAATAACTCATAGAGAGCTATCCAATGAGCTAAATGGTTTGAAAAACAGATCTTGTATGAGAAAGTTACAGCCAAAACAATGAAGGTAAAATTTTGGCAACCGTTTTACTTCAAGAGGGCATAACTATGTGCTCAGAGGTCCGTTTGGGGCACATGAGTAGTCGATGGAAATATTATGACCCATAGAAGCCAACAGTGGAGTCAGATTTTGTTTATGGGTACATGAAAATGCACAGTAAGAGAAATAAGGCACTTGTAGCATGAAGGGATAAATTGGGTAAAACAACATAAACTTCTCTAGACCATAAATTTCATCTCGGAGCTCGGATTTGAGAAAACAAACAGTCATTGGAGATTTATTGAAGAGTAGAAGAGAATTGTCCACCCATAATTTTGAATTAGGCAATGAAAATTTCATAAATTAATAAAGAGATTTTTGTAGCAATAAAAGAGTGGAAATTGCAACATGTAATTATTGTAACGTTTCGCTCAAAACTCATACTGAGGCATGGGTATATTCATTGCAAAGTTGTTTGAGAGAGAAATGCATCTAATAAATCGTAATTTTGATTTGATGCAATGTGTCCTCCATAAATGCTTGAAAAAATAACATGTATTCTAATGGATGGAATGTTTTATGCTATGCATGTTTCTAACAATAATTACTGCATGCACATTTCTTGCAGAATTAGAGGTACATGAAAGCAAATTTGGTTCTTAGAGTTATGGAATATTCTCAACGATCTTACAACCATAAGGAAGAGGTCATAGTTTTGTATGTCAGCATGAGGAATGTTGAGACTGAGTCAAATAGAAGAAGAGATAAGCAAGAGCCTATCACTATGAGAAGCTTGCATAGAGAAGTGAAGACTTACAAAGATGATAATGAAAGGATTATGAAGGCTCGTGAAGAGATACTTCAGAGCTTAAGCATGTTGCATAAGAAAGTTAACAAGGACTCTGGCTCCCATAGAAAAATGGATGATCATGGAAATTATAGGCATTCAAGAAGCATGAGAAGGTGCCATCATTATCCAAGGAAATCTACTAGAAGAACTCATGCAAGTTTGGGGGAAAGGAGCAGCCTAAGTGTGTCTCATGTTTGGAGGCAAAGGATAAGGCTCGAAGGAGATATCTTGCAAGGTGAACTCAGGAAGATTAAGCCACCAAATTTCAATGGTAAGAATAGAAAAGGAGAAGAGGTCGAGGCCTGACTATTGGAAATGAAGAAATATTTCCATCTACATGATTACCCCTCATGGGTAGAAGTTAGAATTTACACCTATCACTTGCAAGGAAAATAAACCATGTGGTGGGATTAGCTTAAGAAATCCAAGAACCTGGATGAGAAGAGGAACTCATGGAGGCAGTTCAAAGCATATTTCCAAGATAAATATTTTTTCGAGCATTATTATGAAAGAAAGATGAAAGAGTTATTTGAACTCAAGTTGAGAACCATGACAATTGAGGAATATGAGAAGAGGTTCTTTGAATTGTTGAAGTATGTAGACTTCATCAAAGATGAGAAGCTCAAAATCCAAATGTTTCTAAGTGGGTTACCCTCCTTCTATAGTGTCAATATCCAATATGAAAACCCCAAGACTTTAGAGGAGACCACAAGGAGAGCAAGACAACTTTATGAGAAAAGCAAAGGAAGGTCATTGTTCCAAAAATCTTGGAATGACAAGATGAAAGAGAAAAATAATCAAAGGAAGAAAGGTTTTAAGCCACCCTTTTTCATAAATAATTCACAAACAAATCAACAAGGTCAAGCAGCCCAAAATGAGCACAAGACTGCATAATCATTTGGGAAAAGGCCAAGGCACCATCCTGTTCAATGTTTGGGATGTGAGAGAAATTACTTATATAGGAACTACCCTCACAAAGGAGAAAGAATGAGAATTTCCCACAACATTCAAGAGGATGAAACAATGGAAGACATGAGAGGAAGCATGCTAAGGATTTATGCAGCCTTGGACAACAAGCAAGTTGAAAATCAATCCTCCATGATTGAAGTGGAAGGTAAGATCAATAATGATCCCCTAAAAATTTTGATTGAGTCTGGAGCTAGCCATAGTTACATAAATGCTAACATTGTTGAAATATTTCACTTGCAAAGAAGTAAGCATAAGAAATCTTGGTTAGTTTTGTTAGCCACAGGGGTTAAGAGAAATATCAATGAGTTGGTTAAAGATTGTCTGATAAACATGAATGGACTAAGCACGAAGGTAGATGTAAACATCATACCATTGGGTTCATATGATTGTCTAATTGGCATGGATTTATTGGAAAAACACCTTGACATCCTATACTATTACAACAAGACAATCACATGTCTTGATGAAGAAGGGAAGCAAGGTGAGATTCAAGGCATTCCAAAAGTTGTAGCTACTAGAGATATTTCAACTATGTAGTTGCAGAAGAGTTTCAAAAATGAATGTCATATTTTTGCAGCCCATATAGAAGAGGTAGCCAAAGATAAAGTGGAAAACATTGAAGTCCATCCAGTCATAAAATATTTTGAAGATGTTTTTAGAGAAATTTTTGGATTTCCACCAAAGAGAGACATTGATTTCTCTACTGATTTGGTTTCAAGAGCTGTCCCAATGTCCAAGACACCTTATAGAATGTGAACGCTAGAATTGAAGGAATTACAGATGCATCTTGAAGAGTTTTTAAAGGGATATATATGCCTAAGTGTGTCACCTTGGGGAGCAGCAGTTATTTTTGTGAAGAAGAAAGATGGAACCTTAGGGATGTGTATTGATTTCAGACAACTGAATAAGGTCACAATAAAGAACAAATATCATTTTCCGAGAATTGATGATTTGTTTGATCAACTAAAGAGTGAAAGGATATTTTCCAAGATTGAATTGAGATCAGGATATCATCAAGTAATGATAAAAGAAGAATACATCAACAAGACAACATTCAAGACAAGATATGGGCATTATGAATTCACGGTAGTGCCATTTGGACTATCAAATGTCCCAACAATCTTTATGTGTTTGATGAATGGATTTTTCAGGGAGTACTTGGACAAGTTTTTTATTGCGTTTCTAGATGACATACTCATCTATTATAAGTTGGAAGAGGAACATGAGAAACATTTAAGAATGGTGTTGCAAGTTCTAAGAGAACATAAATTGTATGCTAAGATGAGTAAGTGCATATTTTATCAAAAGAAGATTCGCTACTTGGGGCATATAATTTCAACATATGGAATATCAATTGATCCTGAGAAGATAGAGGTCATTAGAGGATGGCCAATGCCAAAGAATGTCACATAGGTTAGATCATTCACGGGTCTTGTTGGTCTCAAAGATTGCAATTCCAATCACTTATTTGAAAAAGAAGGGAGTGAATTTCGAATGGACTTCCAAGTGTGAAGAAAACTTTCAACAATTAAAGGAAATATTCACAAGTGTGCCAATATTGAATATTGCATATCTAAGTGAATATTTTTTTGTATGCACCGATGCATGCAAGGAAGGGTTCGGTGGAGTCCTTAGTCAAAAGGATCATATGGTATGCTATGAGTCTAGCAAATTAAAAGAGCATGAAAGAATTTATGCTACACATGACTTGGAGTTAGCAACAATTGTACATGCACTAAAGATGTGAATACATTACCTTATAGGGAAGAAATTCGATCTAAGGATAGACCACTATGGTCTGAAACATTTGTTTGGACAACCAACACTAAATGCCAAACAAACTAGATGGCTGAAATTTCCGAGTGAATATGACTTTGAAATTAAGCATATAAAGGGAAAAGAAAATCAAGTGGTTGATGAACTCAACAAGAGAGCACATGAGAAGCATATTGCAACCATTATCATGTACAAGACTAATTTGAAAGATCAAATTATTGCAACAACAAATTCATATCAACAACATGTAAAAATAAAAGAGATATTAGAACAAGGTAATTTTCAGCAGAAATTTAATTCTTATGAGCTGAAAGAAGATGGAGTTCTCATGTACAAAGGAAAATTATATGTGTCGAATTCCAGTGAGTTGAAAAATGCAGTGCTAAAGGAAATGCATAATGTTTCATATGTCGGGCACCTAGGATATCAGAAAAAAATTATAGTTGTGAGAAGCCAATGCTTTTGGCCAAAAATGAAAAAGGAAGTGGTTAATTGCATAGCCAGATGTCTAGAATCTCAAAAGGTGAAGACATAGAATAGACATCCACTAGGTTTTCTACAACCATTTCCCATTCCATATTGGAAGTGGGAATTTGTAATAATGGATTTTATTACAAATCTTTCCAAAACAATGAAGCAACATGATTCCATCATGGTGGTGGGGGATAAATTGACCAAGGCAACACATTTTATTCCACTAAAAACTACACACAAGGCAACAAATATTGAAAAAATTTATATGAAAGAAGTTTCCATGCTACATGGAGTGCCTAAGGAAATAGTTTTAGATAGAGATCCAAAGTTTACTTCCAATTTTTGGAAAGGTTTGTTCAAGGGATTTGGAACAAATTTAAATCTTAGTACAATGTATCACCCAGAGTCAAATGAGAAAACAGAAAAGACTAATAGGATAATTGAGGACATGCTTAGAATGTATGTGATGAATCAACCATCAAAGTGGGAAGATTATACTCATTTAGTTGAATTTTCCTACAAAAATGGGTATCAGGCCTCATTGAAGATGAGTATGTTTGAAGCATTGTATGGAAGAAAATGTAACAGACCCGTGAGTTGGGATAATCCAGCAGACAGAGAAGTTGTTGGACCAAATTTGTTGAAGGAAATGGAAGAGAAGATGACAAGGATAAACCAAAATTTAAAGGATGTACAAGATATACATAAAAGTTATGCAGACAAGAACAAAATTTTTAGATATTTTAAAGTGGGAGAACACGTGTTCTTACAAGTAAAGGAAAAGAGAAGTTCGCTATGATTAGGCAGTTGACCGAAGTTGGCAACAAGATATTGTGGGCCTTTTGAAATATTAGAAAATATAGGGCCAGATGCATACATGATAGAATTTCCTGCATACATGAGAGTGCATAATGTATTTCATGTGTCATTATTAAATAAATATGTGCCTTAACCCTAACCACATAATTGATTGGAATGTGATCTAGGTGGAGCACGAAGGGGATTTCCTGGTGGAACCAGTATGCATCCTGGATTGGAAAGTCAAGGTGTTTAGGAACAAATCCATATGGTTGGTAAAGGTTCAATGGACCTGTTACGATATTGAAGATGTAACATGGGAGCATGAAGAAAATATGCAAGAGGAATACCCAAAATTGTTTGACAATTTTGAATAAAATGGAATGCAAGACTCCATTTTGAGCAGTTAGAGTTCTGGAACCACATCTCAGGGTCCTATCCAACTGCGCTAGGGACCTTGATAAATGAATGGATCATCCCTTAGGTTATCCTTGATAAACAGATGATACATCCCTTATGTTAGCCTTGATAAACATATGGTACATCACTTGGGTTAACCTTGATAAATGAATGGTGCATTCCTTGGGTCGACGAGTTGAGAGAAACAAGAGATTATGGTTGGAACTGTTGTTGGAGTTGTTAAATTGCATAATTTTATTTTCTAGTTATTGTGATGTAAATTCATGTATATATGTATATCGGCATAGTGTGCACCGAGGACGGTGCACAATTGTAGGGGATAGGGAATGTAACATCCCCAATATAATCCCCAATTTAATTAATACTTATGTACATATAATGTGTGGCTACTGCCAAAGCGATGTAATATGTGAATTGTATCTCTATGTTTTAATAATAAAATGTGATGCTAGATTCTAAGGGGACATGGATAAGATATGGGGGGTGAATTAATCCACAAGAGAGGGGAGGGTCTAGGATAATGGCCAAGAGGGGTCCAACTAGGAATTACCCATGTATATTAATTCAACCCATTTTCCTAAATTTTCTATTGGTGTATGAACCTTCTCATTTATGATTGAGTGTTCCCAAAGCCAATCATTGAATACATGTAAGAGGGTGGGTGTGAGTAGTCACATCCCATAGTTATTAGGCACATGGTGGTTGAGTACAATCATCTTGGGGAAGTGTGTGAGTCAAGAAAGGAAATCCAAAGAGAAGAAATTTGTATGGGTTGGGATAACAATTTTACACATTGAGTTTTTTAGCATGAGAAGCAAGTAGAGAGAACAAAACAGATCTTAGAGTTGGTGTAGCCATGGAGGGAGAATTTTAGAGCAAGATGGAGCATATTGGAGCATGTTTGGAGCTAGAAATTGAAGATCCAGGTTGTTAATATTGAAGAGTGAACTCTTGGGCGAGTTTCACTATAACAAGAAGTGTTTGTTGTTGGTTTGTTGGTAGTTTTCCTAGCAGTAGGTTCCCTTGAGTTCCCAACTGAGAGATTCCTAACTACATGTGCTAGAGAGACCCTGATAAACAAATGGGACTCTCGAGGGACTGAGATCAGTGAAGGGGTACATTTCTTAGGTTGGATAGGTCAAGAGGAAGAGAGGTGGTGCAAAATCAGGATAATTGTAGGAAGATATTAGTGTGTTGTGAGTTTTATGAGTTGTGAGTGGACAGTGAGAGACCACCCTCTTTTGTGGATTAATAGCCTTAGCTCAGGGGTAACTGGTTGTTAATATTTGGAAAAATCAGTCTATGGTTGGGTGGAACATCCATCCCAAGCAATTGGTTGCACAACCATTATTAAAAGATAAGTGTTTTATCTTGTTGTTGAGTTATTTCATGAGTTTATTTGATGTGCATGAATTTTTATATTTGAGAATGATTTATATGTTTTTGTGTGAATTATTAAGCTGCATTCACATTATTTTGATATGTTGTAGATGCATCTATTTTATAATTATAAACAGTTGTTGAATCTGTTTTAATTCATAATTGAAAGTTACAGGAGTTTAGTTAATTGTAAATGAATTAAATTAGTTAGCAAAAATTTCATTTTTATGTGTATTCTGCACTGTAATGTCCCTCGATTGGGATGGAGGAATGTTACACCTTCAAAGGTGGTATATAAATTTATTGTCAATACCTACCTACCCTAGCCTAGCCAAGACACGATTCATCAGTAAAATCAAACTTCTAGTGCAACCAACCATGCATTTTGTCTCTAATAAAATATTTTCCATGGCATGCAATTTCTTGATAAGACTTATATGCTAGTAGTTATAAGTTTATTGTACACATGATGTTCCCACAAATAAAGGAACAAGGAACCTTTGATTTCATGAGGCCACCTTTTCAAAGATGAATTGCATCCATATGTGTATGTAGTCGATGCAACTCATCATGTCCAAGTAACTATCAAATGTGGGAGATAACAAAAATGAAAATATTTTACCATACATCATGTGTATCTTGTTGATATTAAGCAATGGAAGTCATACCAACTTCTGTATTGTCGATTTGTGCTTCATTTCCCTAACTGGACATCTTTCTAAAGAACAAATAATGGACTCTCTTTTTGAATAAGGTCTCGGTAGGCAACCTCTTGCTCCATTTCTTCAAGTCTTGAAAAACTGTTAAGAAGAATCAATAGCTCATACTCTAAAGTTGGCTCCTCTTCCTCATATTCCTTGGAGTTGGTATCATAAATGGGAGCATAGTTAATATCTCCATCTTCCTTCTCCTCTTTTGATGCAAATTTTAAATCTAGAAAGAGTGTTCCCAAACTCTAAAGGTTGATCCTCTTTATCAACTTCTTCATGATGTGAGTCATCTTCAAAATCATCATTACTATCTCATTACTTGCAACATAAATACATGAGACATTTCCCAAATAATACTCAAAATGATAATGACCCCCCGAAAGCATTCCTTAGTCACTTCCAACGACTTTTTCCTTTTTCCTCACATTCAAGGAATAAAGGAACAAATAATCACAAACTAGAATCATCATCCTCGTGAGAATATTTGTTTCCAAAAGATTTATGAATTGATCTTCCGATGCTAGATGAGTGGATTTTAAGAAAGCATTTCAACATGTATGTCTTCTTTCTTTGTCATATCTTCATCATGATAATCATAAATGGAATGGTAATTGGGAGAAGTTAACAATGCAAGTGATAATCTTTGGTCTTCCTCTTCTTTGTGACCCTCAAAATCAATACCATATAATTGATCTAAGTCTGGAAGAATATCTTGATTTCAAGAAGAGACTTGGGGATACCGTTCATAAAAAATAAATAGGATCTACCTTTATTAAACTGAAGAGTTTCCCATGCCTTGTTTCACTTCTCAACTTCATTTGCTTCTAGATTTGGGGATGTAAGAACTCTATACCGATCCTCGAAATGATCATCACCATAAATAATATTCGTATTATGGCTTGATCATATTCTTCAACATACTCGAAAAAGTTAGGTCCAATAAAGACATCACACTATGATTATCATCATCTTCAACAATACCTTGCCTTTCAGAGATATTATGGTCTTATGAAATATCTAGAAATTCCTTTCTATGCAACTGTAAGTATTCTATCATTTCACATTGCTTCTCAGCCATCATATAAAGCATCTTGGAAATGGGATCAATCACATGCCATGTTTCAAAGGTTTTGATCATTCAATGTGGAGTTGCTAGGTGATATTTTTGCCTTAAACAGAACACAACTATTTTATCTCATGATGAACACACAAGTAGAAGGACATTCAATTCATAGAGAACTAGACTTCATTCCTTGGTTTTTCCATGTGAGGTATACAATCTTTATAAAAATACAACTCACCACAAATACTTGCAACTAAAAAATTTCAAGGATTGGATTTTATCGCCTACAATGACACCTAAAAAAATTGTTATGTCGCATATCTACCCCTTCAAATACCAACATGAAAGGGAAAATATTATAGTAATCCCACGAAGACATTCCTAAAATAAATGCCTCTATCATGGGTAAGTCTTCTCCTATGTTAGGATTTGTTGGGGTCCTATAATCATAGGTGATTTGTTTCTTCAACTATCTGTTTGGCATTGCTCTCATGATGAAGACATCTGGTTTGCCGGGCTCAGTCGATTTCACTTCTCCCTTCATCCATTTCATGCGATCCTTCATCACCCTGCTGCACCCTTCATGCCCTTGCCCTCCATTTCTTCACCCCCCTACTAATTTCATCCCTACATGAAACAATGTTAGGTAACTAGGGTTAAATTTATAAGAATAACTAGTTTAATAAGTCATTAGATAACATAAGATAATTAATAATAAATAACTAATTAGGTTAAATTAATAAGTGTTAATAATTAGTAATTAGGTTAGGCTAATAATTAATTTTAGATAAATAATTGATAAACAAAAACATTATAAAAAAATTTAATAATTAAAAACATTTCAAAAACAAATTATAATAAAGTAATAAAAGTTATAAAATAAAAATCAATTAAAAAATGTAATTGAAACATGAATTAAAATAAAATAGTTTAAAAAATTAAAACAATAAACAAAGTTTAAAAAACAATATAAAATACATAAAACTAAAACTAAAAAAAAATAAAAATAACGTAAAACATTAATAATACATATAATAAACATATATATAACAAATAATAATAAAACAAAATAAAAAACAAAAACGAAAATGAAAACACGTAAAAAGTAAAAACAAATAAAAAATAAAACAAATAAAATTAAAATGAAAAGACATAATAAACAAAAAATCAAATGAAATAAAACAAAAATGCAACTTACGAACACATCCCAAAAATTTAATCAAACGTCCATAATGTTACTCGAACCCCCCCCGACCATCCTAACTTTAAGAAGGGGGGGGGGACCGAGTAAGTGGTTTACCAAGGGACACATGTTAGCATATGGTGAACTCAGACACCCCCTCCCAATACCACTTACCACTCCAGGGGGGGTCCGATATACCACTTTCCTCTTCCAAAACCGCCTTCCCAAAAATAAAAACTGTTTTTTGTCCAGTTCAACACATCGTCTTCCGAGAGTGATTTTGGAAAAATAAGAGGGAATTTTGAAAAACCGAGAGAGGTTATTCTCCGTAGCGGGATGAATAGAAAAAATATCTCTCATTTTTTGCATAGGGTTCAGCAGTTGGGAGAATCAAAGCCATATCTGAGCATCATTTTTTAGGTTTCCGGTTTTCCTGATTTTGTCATGTTATTGCGGGAGTTGTTTCAGAGAGTTGGAGATGAATTTGGAAAAACCGAAAGAAATTTTAGCTCGGGACGGAGTCATATAAAATAAACTCTTTCAATTTTCACACAACTATCATATTTTGGAAGATACAAATGTCTGAGTTGACCCCTATTTTCAGTAGTTCGGTCTGTCTTTCATGGCAGACAGTTCAAGATTTTCAGGGATTTGTTTCTATTTTTTGAAGAGGTTGTTGAATTCAACCTCCTGAGCCCGAGGGAGATTCTGTTCTATATATTGTAATAATTCAAATGTACAATGGTTGTTGATTAGGGGGGACCATGTTTTAATTTGGTATTAGAGCTCACATAGCCTCCTTCTTTTAATCAAATTCCAGTAATACCAGTCAAGCTTTCAGGATTCTTGTGGCACATATATTTGGTGAATTGTCTCTTCTGTAATATGTTTTCCCTATTACATATTTTTTTCTTTTGAATTATTCAATAGAGGATTAATTTCGGAATTTGTTCAAAAGTACACTTTGTTTCTGGCGTTTGAATAATTTTTATGTTTTCTACTAGAGGATTAGTTCCATAATTCTTCATTTCTCTGGTACCATATTCCTGTTGATATTATGGTAGCTGCGTGAGGTATTTACCTCCACGTGTAAACCTGACAAGAATAGAATACTCTGGGAAGCAAGAAGAAACCCTAATGAGTTGGCTAATAACCCTAGAAGACATGTCGACTCAAGAAGATAACTTGTATTAGGTTATTAGCCTCCAAGAGAAGAAATCGACAAGAAGAAATAATATATACTAAATAGAAAGATACCCAGAATGAGAAGTCGGCCCAGGCAGTTAGCCAGAATTACTATAAATATAGGAGGCCAGTCTTCATTCTGGTAGGCAGTCTCAAAATTGCAGAGCAGCACTACTGCGCACTGCAGTGCCCAGTTTTGTGCGCAGGTTTGGAGGAGAGCTGCCATTGCAGCTGCTAAAGCTAGCAAATCACGTTTGGCTTGGACTATCTCTTGGTTAGGGTTTGGACTCTCTGATCAGCTCTTTTTGGTGCACTATCCTCGGGGAAAGGTGTGCTACCCTTTGTTTGGATATCTAGCTTCTAGAGTGATTCTCTATCAAGGTTAAGGTGCTCGGAGGGTGGCTTCAGCCTATGGTTGGGTGAAAATAACGATATTGTCAATGGTAAAATGAGCACATCCATTGTACTCTAACGGGTTATGGGCCCACACCTCCTTCATTCAGTCTAACCGTTGGAAAGAAACATATCCAGAAGGATATTAATCTCGTTGAAGAACTGTCGCTAGGGTTTCTAGCAGGAGCAGTCACCAAAGCATTGCCTCTAGGGTTACTTGTAGGTGCAGTTGCAGAAACCCTAATCCTCTCGTTGAGTCACATTAAGTGAAGGGATTGACCTAATCTCTGGATATATCAGTGCGCCCTAGCCTAGCACATCTCCTGGTACTCTCAGCAAGCCAAGACGTCAAGTTTGAGTTTCTGGTCAAATCTAGGGTTGACCAAATCAAAGAAGCCATGACTTACTCCATGAAGTCAGAAAACAAGTTAGATGGAGCTTCTAACTTTAGAGCATGGAAAACAAGGATTGACCTCATCCTTGCCAAGAATAAAGTGCTAGATATCGTAAAAGGAAAGATTGTGAAACTAGAGTTTGAAGAAGGAAAAGAGAAAGAACCGCATAACGTTGCAGTTATGGAAAAGTTTAAAGACGGTGACATCAATTCCATGAGTATCATAGTGGACTGTATAAAAGACCACTTGATACCCTACATCTCCCATATTGACTCATCGAAGAAGATGTACGATGCCCTAACAAACCTCTTCTCAGTCAGAAATATTGGACAAATAATGAGTCTAAAGAATGAGCTCTGTGACATGAAGATGAATGATGATGACAACATAACATCATACTTTGTGAGAATCTCTTAGTTAAGAGATCAACTACAAGCTATTGAAGAAATCATTTCAGAGAAGGAATCGATAAACATAGTACTCAATGGTCTTCCCAAGACGTGGCATGCATTTTCCACAAGAATGAACACAAGAAAGGAGTATCCTACATTTGAAGAGATTTGGACTTCTTGTACTCAAGAAGAATCCAGGATCAGTGCAAAAGAGAAACCCCAAAAGAAGTACGATGATCAAGCCTTCATAACAAGATTCAAGAATTTTAGAAACAAAAGGAAGTTTGGTTCAAGGAGGAAAACAAATCAAGAGAAAGATATTTCAGAAATACAATGCTTCAACTATCGAAAGTATGGTCACTACAAGATTCATTGTCCCGAGCTAAATAAAAGGAAGGAGAAACATGAAGCATCAGTTGCTGAAGAAAAGGAACCTACAAAGAAGACTAAGCAGGATGAAAGAGATTTCTTCTTCTTAAGGTAACAATACTCTTCTTATTTATGTACATATCTTGTATATCTATATCTTAAAAGATAATATGTTCCAAGATGAACTATACTTATGGAAGAACAATAAAGATAAGGATTGCTATAATTACACAAGTCAGATAATACACATGAAAGGATACATCAAACAAATCATGTGGAATCTATTACAAGATAAGCCGAAATCAGAATCAATCATGAAGAGACTTAGAAGAAGCAAAGACAAAAAGAAGTCATCAATCAAGAGAAAATTGGAGAAAGAGTTATGACGTTTTGCAGAAGACAATCAGATGGAAGTGTGGACTCTGTTAGACGGAGGGAGCCGATTATATATTGTAGAAGACAATAAGGATATAGACGGAAGCGTGGACTCTGTTAGATGGAGGAAGTCAATTACATGCACTCATACATGAAGCAAGGATTAGGAGGGAGCTAATCCTATGATCCATTAAAGACGATGAAGTATATATCCATGGTAGAATCCATGAAAGACAATACGTGTTCAGTTCAACCTCAGAAGAAGTCTTCTTCGAAGAGAAGCCTTAAAGTATCCCTAGTTTTCCATCCACATCCATGATTCTATAATGAAAGGAAGAAGTGGAATCTTTAGGGCATGGAATCTATAAGAAACTCCATGGAACCAAGAGCTAAAGAAAAACATTAGGAAGAACATGAAGATTCCAAGAAAGAAAGAGAAGCTAGAACAACCAGTCATTAAAAATACAAGATTACCAGCCTGACATGAACTCACTAAAAGCAGTAAAGTAGAGGAACTGAAAGTTGTGATGAAGAACAATGTATATATGCAAGCATTGCAAGATCTAGAACTAGAGGTTCTCCCAGATGGAGGGAGAAGACTATGACGATTACTTGTTCTAGTAAACCAGACATACCTCTACATGAGTCTTTATATCATCCGCAATATCCATGGGTTGGAGTTCTACATCAGATGAATGCAAATGATGTTCTCCAAAGCAACTGAACAAACATAATATGAAGAGCAACCTCAAGACTTTGAGGCATACCAGAAAGAGACCCTTGTATGCAGATGGAAGAAGATAACTTGGTGGAGAACCTCCAGTACACAACAGAAGCGTGGTGAATATTTTCTATAACAGAGATATTGTATCAAGATGATTACTCAGAAGATCAGATCTCATGATGACAAAAAAAGTGCCACATGGATATGTTCCAGTTTTGCAAAAATTATATACTTTATTGATCAGAGCTACATGAAGCCTTCAGAGAAGACCAATGTTCTAGACCAAAGTACATTTGAAATCAAGAATTACATTATCCGTGATGAAGTCCATAAAGAAGAAAGTGGTTCTCCAATACATATCTCCACAAATGAGCAAATAAGAAGACATTTTGATAAAGCTTATGTTCAAGATGAAAGAGTTTGTGTACTCTAGCTGGAGCTCGTGGAGACGACTTCCTTATTGAAAAAGGAAGAGATGACTCCTAGGTTGGGAGGGAACACTGATGTATTATTGATTGATGGATATGATGAGAAGATTCTTTCCAGTTCGGAAAGTGGATTGAGATTTCTGACGGACAAACATTTTCCAGTTCGAAAAATGGTCCAAATTGTTGATGTACCATAGACATCCACTTCCCATTGTGGTTAACATGGGGAGTGGTCTATTTTGGAGGTTGGTGCATGAAACACATTTCCCTTTGTGGTTAACATGGGAAATGGTCCAGACAATCATTCCTTAGGGCAGATTCATTCTCTCCAGGCTGCACTTTGTTTAGTGCCAGAGGAATGGCCCAGGGTGGGGAATGGTCCAGTTTCAGCAATCAGGGACAAACATTCCTTAGGGCAGACTCATTCTCTCCAGGTTACACTTTGTCTAGTGTCAGAAGAATGGCCCAGGGTGGGGAATGGTCCAGGTTCAGAAATAAGGAAAATTTTTCTTCCTTGCTTGAGAAGAATAGTCCAGATAGCGCATCATTGATGTCTTACCTTTTTTAGGGCATATTCTCTTCCAAGAGCTCACATATGTGAGTGGAAGAATGGCCCAGATGATTTAGTTTATATCATAACATTGTTTCTGTACAGGTTGATATCAGATGATTGTTATGAAGACTGTATGTTTCTAGACAATAGATGTATATTGTTGTGGTGGATGTGTTCCATTGTTTGTGAATATACATCACTGATCAAGTACCCGTGTTCTACTTGGTGTGGTAGTGTACCACTGGATTGTAGTTGTGTACTACTATGGATAGACACAGTTGTGTTCTATTGAATGATATTGTTCTAATTTCCTTGAAGACTATCAACAGTGTTGAAAATGATTATCAGCTAGATGGATGATCAATGAACAAATATTTCCCAAACAAAAAATGGTTCTAGACATTTATTCTTCTAGGACATATGTCCATACTAGAAGAATGGATCTTGTGTCACTCTGTGGTGTGAGTGACTTATCCAGCATCATGTCTAATTAATCAGATGGAGTATGGTTTCGAGAGATGATGCAGCTGATGACACTGATGGTGATGATGGTGCTCATGATATAGTCATGAGATAGTCTATGTTGATGCTACCGGGTAAATGGTATGTTTGTGCTCAAGACCATTACCTGTAATACCTCCCTATCTAGGAGGGAGTGTTGATATTATGGTAGTTGCATGAGGTATTTACATCCATGTGTAAACCTGACAAGAATAGAATACTCCGGGAAGCAAGAATAAATCCTAATGAGTTGGATAATAACCTTAGAAGACATGTTGGCTCAAGAAGATAACTTGTATTAGGTTATTAGCCTCCAAGAGAAGAAGTCGGCCAGAAGAAATAATATATACTAAAAAGATAGATACCCATAATGAGAAGTCGGCCCAGGTAGTTAGCCATAATTACTATAAATACAGGAGGCCAGTCTTCATTCTGGCAAGCAGTCTCAAAATTGCAGAGTAGAACTAGTGCGCACTGCAGTGACCAGTTTTGTGCGCAGGTTTGGAGGAGAGTTGCCATTGCAGCTGCTGTAGATAGCATATAATGTTTGGCTTGGACTATCTCTTGGTTAGGGTTTGGACTATCTGATCAAATCTTGTTGGTGCGCTATCCTTGGGGAATGGTGCACTACCCTTTGTTTGGCTATCTAGCCTAGGGTTTTCTTCCAGAGTGATTCTCTGTCAAGGTTAAGGTGCTCGGAGGGTGGATTCGACCTATGGTTGGGTGCCAATAGTGATATTGTCAATGGTAAAATGAGCACATCCATTATACTCTAACAATTCCCTCCTCACCTTTTCTTCCACATCATTCAATAATATCAAAGAATCCAACAAGGTGCCTACCCTGCCCTGTGATTTTTTTCTGTAGAAACTGTCTTGATTGGATTAGGCCTCTTTGAATCCATTTCCTAGTGGACCTCCTTTACTATTCCAACCAATAAATTTTAAAAACCAAACCTCTGTACAATAATAACTAGCCTAAAATTCCCAACAAGCAAAGCTAGATCAAACAACAAGACCCCTCTCTGAGTCTTGGAGGGCTAGATCCATAAATCCAAGTGGTTTGATGTTACCTCAGTGATTGCCTCCTCAACCTTGGGAAAATTACAGAGTGCTAACATGATTGACACTTCATAATATAAGGAGGTGTCCCTAAAACCAATCAAATTTGGCATGAATCTTATGTTGCAATGAAACTCGAGAAGATCAACGGTAAATTTTTTTTTTAATGAAGATAATAAATAGTTTAAATCACCACATATGCATTGCGCTATGGGGTTAACTATCTATAGAACATGTGTTTCCTCCTAAGAGGTCACAAGTTCAAATACAGAGGGGGGTAGGGTGTGTATACCTCCGTAGACTTTACCAGTCAAATCGTTGGGTGGAGGGGGTCCCTTGTCCCACAAACAAGGGGGTCTCATACATCAATTTGGTGTTTTCCTTGGCCGTGACCTTAAAAATAGATTATTATTATTATAAAAGGAGAGAAGATATGGATAATTAAAAATAATTGTTTTTTAATAGCACTTATAGCAATGCTTATACCTTAGGGATCCAATCCTCGAGCAATCAATCATCGACGTAGTCTAAACGTTATATGTTTTTATTTTTTATTTTTTCGCAACTATATCCAAAATCCAACAACATAATTGTAGGCAAAATCATAATTTTTCATTGCTTAAATCTTGTTTTTGAATGCATAAATCGATTCAGCGCCCTCAAAAATCTCAAAGCACCTAGAATATAAATCTATAATTCCAACTATCCTTCTAAATTTCGAGCCAAATTTTGGACAAAACTCATCCAAAAAAACATATTCAGAAAAGAATAAAAACATAAAAAATTTAAACTACACCACCAATCATTTATATATAAATATGCAAAACACACGCATACATAGAATACTCAAAATAGTGATTATGTATTACTCGAGATAGTGATGTGCACCAATGGTCCTCCATGAGCATGAAAAAGGAGGACTCCAATGCGTATTCTCTCATATACAATGCATTTATTTCTCCCATAAGTAGTATACAACTCCATTAATCACAATCTGTGATGTACGAGGAATAGTAGCTATCATATTTATGATCCATATCCAGCGAGTCGATGAAATACTTAAAACTGTACGATAAATAATGATTATACTTTACTTGTGCATTCCAATGAACGCTTTCCTTAATCAACAAAAAATTATAGAGACACTTTGATTCATGGCTTGGTTACCCAAGCAAGTGAGATTTTCTTTGTATTCAAATAGATTCAACATTTGGTTGCCCTTTTTATGATTTTACACTCAATGCATAATTTACATTCTATCTATGTAACCACTTATGGTGGTTCCTATTGCATTCATGGAATCAAATGGTTGGTCTAGTATTTGGATGCTAAAGTAACATTGATTTCACATGATGTCTTGAGAAATATGTTAGTTTACATCCTCTGACTTTTTCCCCACTAGTTTTGTGGTTCCACATGTCATTTTCCACAAACTTGAAATGTCATGTAAATCTAACTTTTGTGGGGATTTCATCTTTGGGCCCTAGCCTCTTTTAACTTCTCTAATGGTCTTTTCCCCTTCATGGACCCAATATTTTTATGAAATATCCTTTCACTAGCATTTAATGCTTTTGGAAGGGTTAAGGAAACCAAAGAGTAAAAATCCTCCATTCCTCTTAACAACTCATGGATTCAAAATTTCTCTACATTTTTCTTGTGGTCAAGA
The DNA here is from genome assembly GCA_009831015.1 of Picea engelmannii. Classification (NCBI taxonomy): domain Eukaryota; kingdom Viridiplantae; phylum Streptophyta; class Pinopsida; order Pinales; family Pinaceae; genus Picea; species Picea engelmannii. Next base: position 20,462 of record WSFP011271796.1, read on the forward strand.
GATTCATGTTTTTCATGTTTTTGTATTCTTCTTCTTTTCCTTCATATTTTCTCATGATGGCTTGATTGTCTAATAGATATAAAATCCTTATGCATTTCATCTTTTTTTTAGATCTAGATGAATTGGTAACTCACTGGAATTACCTGGGCGAGGCCTAGGTTCAAATCCAGTTGGCTACCAATATAACCCTTAGGCTAGTGCCAACATCCTGCAAGCCAATGTCTAGAAGGAAACTTATTCCTTAGCAAGGGCCAAAATGTCCTGAAGCCCACTGGGGTGGAACCTCTATCACAAGGGGTGTCTACCCTTTTAGCCTTATCACAACAAGACAACATGTCCAATTTGTGGGAATTGAACCTTGGTGGGGATGATAAAAAAACATGCTACCCAACTACCTGATCTATGAACCTAGGACCTTATGCATTTCATCTCTGTTAGATGGTTAACGTTTTAGCATGGATGAATCCCTTGTTAACTTAGAAACTTTTGGGGCTTGAAGGAGCCTCCTAAACTACCATGCTTTCAAGTCTCGTTGGTCCACTAACATCCAATTGTACTTTCTTAGTTACCTTTGGTGTTGACATGTCACAACTCAATGATGACACATGTCATGCTCAATTATATATTTTTAATGTCTTCATGTTGAAGTATACACCATGAGGGTGCCACATGGAACCATTCCATTGGTCCTTATGCCAACATGGTATCCACCTACTTCTGACATGACTATTGGCCTAAGCATTGATTTGATGTGGCAATGTAGTGGTCATCCAACCATGTAGGTGGTCGAGGGTGTCTCTTGTGAGGATATTTGAGATCATTTACTTTACCCACTCACTCGATGCTCACAAACATAATGTTTCATTTAAGACCACCCTATGGAAGATTTCATGTCCAGGTTTCCTTCTTAATGTTATCAAATTTCTAATGAATCAAAAAGATGGTTTAATTGAGCTCAAATAAGGGGATCAGTGTCCAAATTATAAAGGAACACACTATGCCAGCTGTATCCATGCTTACCTACTACAATTATCCATTTTACTTGATGTTGATGTCATCCTACTACATGGAACTTCCTAATTGGTTCATGTGCCATTACACATCTCTTGTTGATGTCGTCATGATAACATGTACACTACGTAGGTCCCATATGGCACTCAATAATTGGATTATGACATGTTGTGTTGGATGTGGTCATGTTCTTGTGCTAATGTAGAGAACACATATTGTTGATATGGAAATAGGTTGGTTATTGACACAACTTTTAATATTCATTGTCCACTTGGAAGCCATCTAGATATTTGGGAGGTCAAGGGTTTTTCTTTCATCTTTACCATCAACCCTTGAATTCACTTGATCATTTGAATCCTCATGGTCCCTGCAAATATATGAAATGTAGCTTGGGTTGGGAGCTTGGTGTCCTAATCCCATGGGAGGATCTACCAAGACTTGAACCTTGTATCTCTCAAGCTACTAAAATATTTAGAAACCTTCTTCTCATGAACATGCCACTAAGAAAGACTGAACACAAAAGGGATAATATATTTTTTCATGGGTTTAACAAAGGCTCCTTATCTCTTCAATAAACACCCAACACTCCATTGAATGTATTCCTAAGTGAAGGATCAAACCTGCATCCTTCATGTGAAAATAGATAAGGCATGTAGATACTTCTTTTGATGAACATTAAACCTTAACAAAGTCAAAGTTTTAGAGATCATTTTCTTCATGCAACACTATGGAAGAAAGTACCTTCTGTTAATGTTTTACTTATACAACTAGCAGTTACAGTTCTTCTATATTATTACAATCATTTATCACATTAGTTGCATAAATAAGATCACTGAAAGAGAGGCAATCACAAAAACAATAGAGACACAAATTATCCTAGGAAACCCTCATGGGGAAGAAAACCCAACAAAAATTTCCTCAATATATATAGACCAAAAAAAGAGTAGAAGATCCTCCTCTACTCCTTCACTAGGAAAGAGTAGTGCACTACTTAACCAAGAGATACCAATACATAGACCAAGAACCCTCCTTGAGATCACACCTAGCTACAGTATGTTCTCCTCCAAGACTTGTGCACTACAGATGATCCAGATTATTTTCAGCACAAAATGAGAACGGAGATATAACACAGAAATATTCAGAGATATTGCAAGAGAGACAAAAATATAACAAAGATATAGCGAAAATATAACAAGATTCAAAGATATACAGTAATACACGATTTCTATTAATGAAAGAAATGTACAGAGACTGTAAAAATACAGAGTGAAAGACTCGCTAGAATGGTGGCAGCTTATCTCTGAGAAGAGATGTGACAGCTACTCGAATTCGCAAGAATATGGTTACAATGAGGCTCTAGAGGCCTTTTTACAATAATCAGGAATGCCAAAAGTCTTAGACATCCAAAAACCTAACCCTAGGAGATGAAGCGCCAAAATTCATGTGGGCCCCGTTTGGGTAAGTTGGTGCATCAACTTCCTGGGGTCATAACTTTTGCATACGATCTCTGTTTTAGGCGTGTGATAGCTCGTTGGAAAGGTATCGTCGAGGAGATTAATTTTGGGGGCTCAATAATTCCTTTGGCTATCATTGAGAACCTCTATCTTGAAAAACCTTCATTTAGGCCCTCAAAATGGCCCCGAAAGTTAAAACCTGCTAAAAATAGTAAATTGCCAAAATGGCCAGAAAACTGTTTTGAGCCATTTGGAAAAGGTGGGTGGCCATCGATATCCACCTAGATCAATAGAGATAGTTTGTGTGTGTACAAATGAGGCACTATCCCCCCTTATAAATAATGGTATGGCCATCCTAAAATTAGGTCTGGGCCAACTTGTCACTTTACCCTCTTAATTTACATTTAATTGTCAAGGCACAATAGGGCCAACTTTTACAAGGCACAATAGGGCCTAATTAAAAAATATAATATAACAATATTCTTCAACACTCCCACTTAGGTAGAATATTCTTTGAAGTTACAATATTTCAACACTCCTCCTTAAAGATAAGGGTATTCTATTGACAACATCATTAACAACTGATTGGACACAATACAACATCAAGAGGAGGAGACATTGTCATCATCATCTGGAACATTGTCTGTCATATCTATAAATCATCAGAAGTTTTTTCTCATCATCAACATCAGTAAAAACTAAGCATCGTCATCATCTGCAGCACATAGATGGAGTAACATCATCATCATAAATAACATGACATTGGAACATCAACATCAACAACACGAAGCTGGAACAACAACATCAATAGCACGAAGATGGAACAACAACATCAATGGCACAAAAATGGAACAACAACATCAATGGCAATAGAATGAAACATGAGAATCAACAGTAGTATCAACAAAATTAACCGTGGGCACCCCGACAGATCGTCCATCTGGACCTTACGGTATATGTCCAACGATAATAAAATCCCTAGGATATAAATCCTAATGAGCTGCCACACTACTGACCACGACAAGTATGTGCATACATAGGCACTCCGACAGACCGTCCATCTGGACCTTAAGGGATCTTTCTAGGGATGATCAATTCCCCAAGATATAAATCCTAACGAGATGCCCTGCTGGAGGTCAGGATACCATAGTATCATTAGTGTCACTCCCCCTTTCGAGGGAAGTCCTTTCGGATTACACCAAGCTTGTCTCAAAAGTACTCAAACTTTACACCAGACATAGGCTTAGTCAACACATCTGCTACATGCTCATCTATGCCAACATACTAGAGCTTCACGAATCCCTTCTGTACCATGTCACAAATGTAGTGGTACCGGATCTCAATAGGATTTGTCTTATCGTGGAACACTGGGTTCTCTGCCATCTTTATGAAACTCTAGTTATCACAAAATATAACGATAACATCCATCTCTAGGTCAAATAGACTTGTCAACAACTTCCGAAGCCATAGGGATTCACAACTGGCGGAGCATGCTGCAATGTACTCTGCTTTTTCAATACGGAGAGAAACATTGGATTGCTTCCTTCTTTGTCATGAAGTCATGGCTAACCCCAAACTGAAACAAAAACTTGAAGTGATTTTTCTATCTGAAGCACTTCTAGCCCAATCTGAATCAATATAGCCATACAATCTGAAGTCACAATCTCCAATATAACAAAGGCCATAGTCCAACATACCCTTAAGGTATCTCATCACATGATTTGCAACTACAAGGTGAACACTTCTAGGCTCCACCAGATACTGAATCAAGGTGTTCACAACAAAGAATATACATGATCTGGTATTCGTCAGATACATTAACGAACCAATCATTTGTCTATATAGAGTAACATCTAATATTTCTTACAAAGTATCAACCAATAACTTCATATTCATCTACATAGGAGTGGACATGGCTCTATAGTACATAATGTTGAATCTCTTCAGAATTTCCACAACATACTTTCCTTGATTAAGGAAAATCTCTTTTGGGCTCTGCCATACTTCAAGACCTAAGAAATAGTGCATCGGTCCTAGGTCCTTCATTTAAAATTCAGTATCAAGCTTCCTCTTACAATCTGTGATGAGATTTTCTTCACCTGTCAAGAATAAGTCATCCACATATAGCAGCAATATAACTGGTCCATCATTATCGATCTTGAAGTAAAGGTTGGGATCAACTTACTCTTGGTAAATCCCAAGCTCATCAGAAAACTATCAATCTTTCCATACCAAGCTCTTGGAGCTTGCCTCAACTTGCAGACATGAGTCTTCTTGTCCTGTACTTCGAAACCAAATTTTCACATCACATTGTACCAACCTAGTACACTTTGTCAGGTGCAGCTCAATCTACATAATCATATGTTGGTTCTATGTGATTTATGCAAAGCACTATTTGTCTCACTTCTTGAGAGTATGTCCTCTGCTCTTTCTGCAACTATTCCTTCTGGAACTGGGAATCTGCACTTGCAACTACTATTTCTGAAGCTGAGAATGAATACTCTATTCTCACTGTAGTTGCTAAACTATGAATATAGTTCCTCTATTCTATAACGATGATGAATTCATTTTCTCCCTCTGAATCTCATACTGCATCAACTTATTTTAATGGATCATGGTTGTTCTATATATATTTCTTCTGATTACTAGATCAAGTGTCTCGTCATATTCTTCTCCCTCTTGTTGGGAGAATCCTCTGGACACAGATCATGATTTGTACATCTCTATGAATGGTCCTGGGGAGGCTTCTTCTCCTTACTAGATTATGAGGGTTGACTCCCTCTGAAATCTAGTTCCTTATTAGCTGGCACTTGGTGGGGCCTCCTGCCTCACCATTGGTGGAGCCATCTACTCCTCATGATATTTATTATCAATTCTATATGGCTTTGCATCCTGCAAAGTGTCACAGGACCATGTTGGTCTCTTCTTGGTTATTGCATTGATTCTAGGTAAGCCCTTCTAGCTCTACTAACTCTTCCTAGTAATACGAAGAGTGATCAACTTAACCAAAGGGCTTTGTTTTTTCATCTTTGGAGCCTTCTGCTCCTCATGATCTAACTCCATATGAGATGTTTTGTATCTAGCAAAATTAAGTTCTTCTTTTTCTTCTTTGGTACATGGATATATGTATACAACTTGGATAGTCTGTTCCATGTCTCATCTAATATGTCGCCTCCTACAACCATCACTATATCTCCCTCAAGGTTATCACCTGTGACATTCCCTGAACAAGAACAACAAGGGAGAAACAATAAACATGAAAAATGATAAAAAAAATAACAAGAACAATCGTCACAATAGCTCCTTCAAAACTATCACTTGTGACATGCCTGAGCCAAAAGTAAAAAATAAAATAATAAGAAATGAGAGCAACACTCTTCTAGTGTTGTAATCAATCATCCCTTCATGGTAAACTAGAACCTAAACAAGAAGTTTCTCCTAGAGGATATGATATTTATATCAATAAGCATTTATCTCATTATTGCTTGCATGCTACCAAGTATTTAATAATAAAACTTTTCAAATATTTCTATCAAAACTATAGTGTTTACTTGTAATGTGGCAGTTATCAAACTTGATATGTGCAAATTTGAACCTTATCAACTTAATCAATCAAACTTGTAACCTGGAGTCTTGCCCTCAAGAATGGGTGTTGTTGATTTTCTTTCGAGTCTCCTTCACTCAGGATGACAAGTATTATCTTCAAACTATCCCCTGTACTTAAGACAATATGATTTCTTGACATAAATCTGAGTTAGAGAATACAATGCAAATAAACTCTAAAATCTCAACCTTAATCAATCTAATACTTTGACTAAAGTTAGTTTCTAACTTTAACTTTGAACAAAGGTTAGTATGATAATCATAACTTCAATGGATCAAAATACAACTAGATGTTCATAAGATCACTATAATTCCATAAAAAATAGAGGCATATCAAAATAATCAAACCTGGGGTGCATTGTTCCTTTGAATGTGTTGGATCAAAGATCCTTCTCGATCTACGGTTGTTGTTTGGAAAAAAGATCCATTCTCCTGCAAATACCCTTAAGATAATGATACAACTTAAACATTTGTAAGTACATACCTATGATAGTATCAACAGGTAGTGGCACCATCTAGTAGTAGCGGCAAGAAATAATGAACCTTTAAAATTTCAAAGGTGCTCCAACTTGTAATCTAAAGGTAGATGGAGATTTGCTAGGGTAAGGCGCACTGGGACAATAAAAAATTAATCCCAACACTTCACAATTTTTTTTTTCACTACAACCAGTGTTACAAATGGCACGAAGAAAATGGCATGAAGGAACTGGCACTATAACTACAACCGATACTGCAACTACAACCGATACTACAAACTGCAATTGCAACTACAAACTTAGGGTTTTATGAGGAAACCCTAATTTTTCAAACTTCAACTTTTGGAATCATGATTCAGGGAATAGACGTGCCATCCTAGGGAAAGCTCCTAGGTGTGGTTACTTTCTCCAATGTCTTCCTTATACAAGGAAAATGTCACACTCAGGGTTTATGAAGAAACCATAATTTTGTAGCTATTGCAACACTAAAAAATGAATCTTGGAGAGGATGCACTGAGGCTAGTGACTTCATTATAAACTGTGAGTTTGTCTCTTCCAGGCCTACTCTGATACCATGTTAATTTTTTACTTATACAACTAGCAGTTACAATTTTTCTTTATTATTACAATCATTTAGAAAATTAGCTACATAAATAAGATCACTGAAAGAGAGGTAATCACATAAACAATAGAGACACACATATTATCTTGGGAGGCCCTCATGGGGAAGAAAAAACAACAAAAACTTCCTCAATATAGATAGACCAAAAACAAAGAAGAAGATCCTCCTCTACTCCTTCACTAGGAAAGAGTAGCGCACTACTTAACCAAGAGATACCAAGACATATACCAAGAACCCTCCTTGACATCACTCCTAGCTACAATAGGTTCTCCTCCAAGACTTGCGCACTGCAGAGATAGTTGGTGTGTGTACAAATGAGGTGTCGGCTTCCCTTATAAATAATGGTCCGACCAACCTAAAATTAGGTCTGGGACGACCTGGCACTTTATCCTCTTAATTTACATTTAATTGTCAAGGCACAATAGGGACTAATTTTACAAAGGCACAATACAACCTAATTAACAAATATAATATAACAATATTCTTCAACACTCCCACTTAGGTAGAATATTCTTCGAAGTTACAATATTTCAACACCTTCAATACTACATCTTCTGCAAGAATTAATGCTTAAAAAATGTGGGTGTAGCTCTTTGTGTTAACACTAGCCTCATGAATGGTCTTGGACCTAAATAGAATTACTTGCTTCCTTATGTGACAATGGAGTCCACCTAAATACTTGATGACTATATTCGGGTTCTTGGGATATATTCTCAATTAAATGGTTTGTTTGTGAAACTCTATGGTGTACTCTTGTATATGTTTCCATTTTCACGTCACTACTAGTGCTAACAAATATTCTAGTCCTCTTCATGAATAATATGATAAAATTGTGACTTAAGAGGGTCTTTGAAAATCTCATGTTTACTTACTAGTGGATCATTTTGCAACACAAGTGTTTTTGTATATCATTCCCACCAAATTTGGGCATGACCCACTAACTTTAATTGGGAAAACATTGTTCTTTTCACTTCTATTATACTAAGCAAACTTAATAAACTTCTAACTATTGCAAGTAATGGTTTAAATTTCACTACATCAAACTCCCCTTAGTAGGGATTGATTTCCACTTTGGATTCTACTTTGAATAGAGGTTGGGAAGATGTGTTGTTAGAGCTAGGCCTTTCTCTCTTAGCCTCTTCTTTATTTTTAGGTTTGTCATGAGAGCCAAAATCCCCATTAAAATTGGATCATTCCTTAAAAGGTCCAAACTTTCCCTCTATGGATCACATTAATATTTCCATGATCCTAGATATGTCTACAAATTGCACTTCTTATCGCGTAAATATTACCTTCGAATGATCTTTTGGTATATCTCCATGATCACAAAACATGTATGTGGCTTGAGGTTGCTTTCTCTAATTCCTTATGTTGATATATGGATCCTTAGGGTGCAGTTCTCTTTATTTATTATAATTCATATCTGTAGTGAGCATATAGTGCAACTATTCCACATAAAACCCCAAAGAAAATTGTTTTAATTCCAATATGATAGGTTAACTGCTACATATTGTTGGATTACTGAGAGGGGGGGTGAATCAATAATAGAGAAATTTAATCCTTTTTAACAATATAATCCAGGTGTTATATCAATGAAGCATTATCATCCAATAACTGTAGAGTAAATAAGCAATGAACAAATGAACAATCATACACATACATAGTACACCAGTGTTTTACGTGGAAACCCAAATCAGGAGAAAACCACAGAATGTTTTTTCTTCTATGTCTTGAAGAATTACATTCATTGGAAACACCAACTTCCATTGTTTTCCAGCTGCAACTAGAAGGAGGCTCCAACCCCCTAGTTTCTCAGGCCACAACCTGAAGGAAGCTCCAACTCCCCAATTCTCTGGCTACAACCAGAAGGAGGCTACAACCCCCTATGTTCTCTGGCTACAACCGGACGGTGGCTACAACCACCTGTCCTTGCCCCGTCCTGCCACCCTGAAGTAGAAGTAGAATTATGGAACCACTGTCAACTTGTCACTGTGAGATATACCACTGTAAACCTGTACCAATAAATATGAACCATGCATCAACCATGCATCAACCTGTACCTCAACCTGTAATCAACCTGTACCATAAACAAGTGCATCAACCATGCACCAACATGTACCAAATAACCTTTAATCAACATGTACCATAAACAAGTGCATCAACCATGCACCAACATGTACCAAATAACCTTTAATCAACATGTACCATAAACAAGTGCATCCAACCATGTACCAAGTATGCACCAATCATGTGTCAACTACTCATCAACTATGACTCATCAATATGAACCAACATCATCAACTATACACCTCATGTGTGTGCCAACTCATCAACTACTTGTCTCAACCATGTACTCAACATGTACCTCAACCAAAATCCCTCATCAATTTCATCATCCAAATCTGATTTGTAGCTATGTAATAGACCTGGTGTATATGATCACATTCCTGCAAACCTTCCTTAACTTCAACAACAAGAGACTAGCATTTTCATCAAACTTTTATTTAGTCTCACATGCCTAGTTTTGTATTAGTCAACAACCTTAACTTGAAGTAATCATAACTTTGTACCTATAATGTATAAATATCTGAAACTGATACAAAATGTTCTTCAGTGTGTTTTATGCAATTCCTCCAAGTTTCACTACTTGGAACCTCTCAGAAAAGGAGTTATAGCAAAAATGGCATACCTTGCTGAATTTTGGCTTATTCTAGAGAGCAACCTTGTAGAGAGTTCCCCACATGGAATATGTGTTGAATTGATCTGAAACTGTGACAAAAAATACTACAGACTGTAACCTAACCAACAAATTTGGTTTCGCTAAATTGGGATCTGTTATGAAGAAGTTATGACATTTTTACCCAAAACACTTGTTTTTGACTAGTTTCAGGACTAGCCACAAACCCTATTTTCCACAGAGTGTAACTCCAAAAATACAATGAACCAAAAGATGAATTTTTTACCACGGATACTTGGATATGTTTTCTCAATGGAATAGAAATTTCACGGTCTGAATCATTATAGAAAAAAAGTTATAGCGAAAATGGTGAGATGACCTATAAATAACATACCTTAGAAAGCACCATCAAAAGAATTTATCCTTCCTTGCATTTCAGTCTTCTTTTCTTCACCTTCCCTCATAATTTCAGCTTAGATATCCTTGGTTACCTCAGACACCTATAGATATTCAATATTCTCAAGTGTGATTAAAATGAGATAGCCTTGCCTCTTATTTATACTCTCCAAGTAGCTTCCTTAAAAACATCTTCTAGGTCACTTGACCCCACTTTCCTTATTTTAGGGTTAACCCACTTCTAATTTCTCCATTAAATTTATTATTGAAACAACTTATTTTGTATTCACTTTGAATTATAATACACTCATTAATTCACTTTATTATTTACCTTTTAAAATCGCTTAAACCACTTTGACTACATTGACCTTTTGGGGCTTCTAGATGACATCTGAGGGTCCTCCAACTTCGTAAGGCCATAACTCTAAAAATGTGAGGAGTAATGTGACATTCCACATACCACCAGAAATGGAATGACATGTACTATCCATATATAATAGTATTATCTGAAAATGTATCATAACTCATAATGTTATCCATCAAACAAACTTGGGTCCATTACCCAAACCTAGGGTCTCCAACTTCTCATGGCCATAACTCTCTAACCATGAGGAGTTATGTGACGTTCCACATACCATAGGAAATGGAATGAAAAGAACTATCCATCTCAGATAGTTTACCTAACAAATTCATTGTCCTTCATCTCATTATTCCACAATTAAGCATGGGTTCTCTTACTTCACAAAGCGTCTTCCCGTGAGAGCTTTTACCATAAGGGGACCAATTTGGAGTTCATCCATCTTTACTTGTTATCAACCATGACAAGTCAATAATGACTCATATTTACATCAAACAATATTGGGTCCATTACCCAAACCTTTGTGTTGCGGGGCTTTCTTCAAGGGTTGACATCAATGACAACCAACCTTAATTAACACATATATGAGAATTAGAGATAGAGGTAGTTGGACCAAAAGGACCAGAACCACCTATAGTAGTGGGAAGAGTGCAGAGGCTATTAATCAAGTAGTTTAGGTAGCACCATCACTAACAGATAAATATGATGCAAAATTCATTTATTTCTATACAAAATAATCCCACCTATCCACAAGGAAATGCATTGCAACAAATCTTAAATGTTATTATAGAAAATGTGATATTATACTCTACCACATGGTGATTACTTTAGATAAAGCTATGATATTGAAAGCATGCCACCTTTAATATAGAAAATAACTGAGAAAAAAAAATATACAATGGTAAAAGGATCACACCATTCACACAAGGCATGCCCTAGAGAAATCTATGAGGGAAAAACTCTAGAAAAAAATCAGGTTTGTTCCTTACTCTTTTTATTCTCAAATTTCCAATGGAAAATACAATGAAAGTTTGGCTAAATATGGAGCAAATATACATTATGGCACACAATAGGATACTCGAAGGTGTTATTCTTCCCTCATTTTTCTATGATATCTTACTCCTTTGCACTACTCAACTATGGAATAAAAAATCATTACAATAGGAGTGGAATCTCTTTCTCTACTAGTGATTAAGGTTATAACACCTTTTGATAGTCATTAGGGTTAGGGTTTTTCAATTCTCCTACTCTTACTTAGGGTTGGGGTTTTGGACCCTTTGGATCCTTCTCAGAAGTCAACACTTGACTAGATCCACATGTGTGAGTAATGGAAGATAACATGGCATCCACTTAATAGTATTATTATGGTGAAAACATAGGTCAATTTGTTAGGGTATGACTTTCTCACATGAACTTTGATTAAGGTTCTCTTTAGATTTTTGGAAAGCTCTCGTCAATAAGAATAATGTGACAAAGTTGGTGCACCATTCTAGTCAGTTTTTAACCCCTAAAAATATTGTTTAAGATCTCAAACATGGAATTTATAGGTTTGACCATGCTTAATGGGATTCAATATTGGACTTAAAAATGATCCCTACAATCCCAAGACTCTGGTTTTCCACACCATACAACACCAAAAAGGATGAAAAATATGTGGCGATCCATTTTAGATCATGTAGTAAGTGTCACTTTGGGTTATGTTTCATTTGTTTGATATGTTATTAATCAATTTGGCACATGCATATACATATAAGTTTGATTTCTTTTTCCTTGATGTTTTCTAGGACCTAATATGAGATTTAGTTTAGATGTGTGTGATTTTATGTACCAACAAATAAGCACCACAAGATTAAATGTGAAGGAATATACCATGTGTAATTTATAAACCCACCTTGCCTTTTCAATTGTGACATGCCATCATCAAGTTGAAATCGTATCAAAGGAGTACTTCACTAGTCACTCAATCTATTTTATGACACTCTAGTAGTGTGTGCTTTCTCAAAATGTAAAGGGTTGAAGATTAACCTTTTATGTGTAACATTGTCCCATTATGTAAATGATTGAGTGTCCTCAGTGGATGGCTTCCTACCTTCCTTTGTTTTTTAGGATCCAATAGGTGTTATACAAAAATAAAAAATCATGTAAGAACCATCCCAAGTGATTGTTTTTGGAAAGGATGAAGCTATATCAAATTAGTTTTGACCCAGGTGGATATTGGTGGCCACCCACCTATTTCAACTAGCTCCTCTTGACAGTTGTTAGTTCAACATGTTCTTTTGTAATTCTTTGTAACTGTAGGCTCTACACTTTTTGGATTGTATGAAGCCCTACAAAACTTCTAGGTGGAGATCGGTGGCCTCCCACCTAATCCAACTAGCTTATTTTGGAAGTTTTCATGTTAGTACATCTTTCTATACTTCCAGGGCCATTTTGGGGGCCTAAACAATGTTTTTTTTTGCTTGCCACAGTCAAACTATATATGGAGTTAGAGTTTGATGACATAATATGTAGTTCTCGAAAAAACCTTTCCAACAAGATATCACACACCTAAAACGGAGGTCGTATGAAAAAATTATGACCCCGAGAAGTTGAGGTACCAACCTACCCATCGAGGCCCACATAAATTTTGGTGTTTCATCTCCTAGGGTTAGGTTTTTGGATTTCTAGGGTTTTGGAATTCATGAGTAATGTTAAAAATGACTATGGAGCCTCATTGTAATCATTCTGCTCAAACGGATGCGCGTAGCAGCCACATATCTTCTCAGAGATAACTACCACCATTTGAGCAAGTTGTTTTCAGTTCTGCAGTTTTATAGTTTCAACATATTTTATTTATTCAATAGAAGTTATTGTTCACTAGATATGTTTTGTTGTTATCCATATATCTGTGTTATTCTATTCATTCTGTTATTCCTTTTGTTCCACTCATAAATCCCGATCAGTGGTATCAGAGATGTACGCTCTTCATTTATTTTTCTTCGTGCATGTCCCCGACAAGATCTAGGTACAAGAAGTTGGGACTCAAACCAATTGAGCCTTTGCAAGATCATCCATGCCGATCCCGAAAACAACTCATGGGGGACAAGAATAAATATGATGGAGTAGGAGATCCTTTTAAAATGTTTCTCGAGGAATCCCTTGTGTGACAAAGGAACGAAATGATGGACAAGTTTGCACAGATCCTTCGACAGCTGCCCACAAGAGACACATCTTCATCAAGCGGCCATGCAACCCCCTTCAAGGTACAAGTAAATTTTGATATTCCATTATTTGAAGGACTGATAGATGCAGATGTTGTAGATCAATGGTTGAATCTGCTCGAAGGGTATTTTTCAATCCACAATTTTTTCAACAGGGAAAACATTACTTTTGCACTCCTCAAGGTCCTCCCCCATGTTAAGGACTGGTGGGATACTTACTCTGAGCAAAGGACCATAGAGGAATATGAAATATTTGTGGTTTCCCCCACATGATATTCCTTCAGGAATGATATTAAAGAACAATACTACCTTTTTGGAAGCTACGAGGACCAGTACACAAGATGGACCACGCTTCATTAGGAAAGGGACTAGATAGTACCAGATTTCACCAATATTTTCCATACTGTGCGCACCAAATTGGGTATCAAAGATTCTGAATGACATCTGGTGCTCAAACATTGCGAATGTCTGTATAGATACATTCAAACATAAATGGATTTTTTGGACATCGCATCATTAGGTGCGGCTTATAGATATGTTTTCAAGATTGAGCGTAAAGTTAAGTAGAAGAGGTGAGAGTTTGGATTTGTAAACTCCTCACAGATGAAGCAGGGAAAATTTGTCCCCAACCCACAAAACACATGAAAAATCAAATATGTTCTATCCCAGGACAACCAATCCAAGCCGCAACCCAAGAAGGGTAATGAGAAGTCAAAGAAGGACACGGGAAAATGGTGTGAATACCATAAAATCCCTTGGAACAACACCGAAGAATGTCACTCCAAGCAGTCACTGGGGCCGAGCTGAAAGCTTCCGAGTCAGAGGCAGATTTTGAATATGAATCAAATATAGAAAGTGGGAAGTGGATCATCAATGTCGAACCCAGTTCCACTGTCACTACCACCAAATTCCAACCAAGCGAAACAGAAGAACCATAGGAAGGGGAATGCCTCTTTCACTCACATATGTGGGTAAAGGGGACTTTGTTTCATTTCATTTTCGATAGTAGTAGTTATAAGAACCTGATTTCAACAGAGGTCGTCAAGCAGCTAGACCTACCGATAACACCACATCCGCATCCCCACACCATCGGTTGGCTTTACTAAGGATGAAATCTTTGTATCATCCAACAATGTTGTCTTCCCTATAGAATCAATCCCTTCAAAGATGAGGTATTGTGTGATATTTCTCCCCTTGAAGTTTGTGATGTTATTTTAGGTTAGCCATATTTGTGAAAGAGACATGTTGTGTATGAATCTAGACCTTGTAGTGTTATTATTACTTTGGGTTTACAATTGTACAGGATACCACAGGTAGCACCGCCTACTGCTATTTCTTTAATCTCTGCTAAGAAATACTGTAAGGTCATTTCACCGACCAGGAATTTCATCTTATTTGTGATCCATGTTCGCAGTAAGCAGAAAGTTATCAACCACATCTGTGACCTCTACACAAAGTCTCTCTTTTCAACATAAGTAAGTGGATGGGATCATGGAAGAGTAAAAAGACATATTATCCTCACCCATCAGGGTACCAACGCACTGCCAAGTCAAGCATCCAATTGATATAACCCCCGGTGCACTGTTTCCTAATGGAATAGTATGTCATTGATCTATGATGGAAATTGACGAAATCAAGCTCCAGATCCAAGAAATTCTTCAAAAGGGTCACATCTGACCCAACTCCTCCCCTTGTAGAAGCCTGATTGTGTTGTTGCAAAAGAAAGACGAGACTGATGGATCTGCATTGATTACAGAGCATTAAACAAAATCACTGTCCGGAACCGGTACCCAATTCCCTGAATTGATGACCTTCTTGACCAACTCAAGGGGGGAAATTTCTTTAACAATATTGACCTAAAGTATGGCTACCACCAGGTTCCCATCGAACCAACTAATGTATGGAAAACAACTTTCAAATCCAAAGAAGGTCTCCTCGAATGGTTGGTCATGCCCTTTGGCTTAACAAATGCACCAACAAATTTCATTAAATTGATGGATAATGTATTGAGAGCCTTCACCAAATCTTTTTTGGTGATATATCTGGATGACATCCTCATCTTCAACATAACTTGGAAGGAGCACATGCAACATATTCACCATGTTTTGGGCACTCTGCGGCAACACAAGCTATATGCCAACTTGAAAAAATGCTCATTTGGAATGAAAAGGGTCCAATACTTGGGCTACACATGTGGATCCAGCTAAGATCCAAGTAATTCGTGACTGGCCAGACCCGACCACACTAACTGAGCTTTGGAGCTTCTTGGGACTTGCCAACTTCTACCAAAGGTTCATGTTGGGATTCTCCCATATTGCATGGGACCTAAGGCAAGTAACCAAGGGAGGTGGCAAGGAAAATTTCGCATGGGGGTAGGCACAACAACAAACATTTGATGATATGAAGCATCACTTGTGCTCAACTCTAGTACTCTCCTTACCTGATCTGCAAAACCTGTTCAAGATTGAGACTGACGCCTCCTACTATGTTGCAAGAACAATTATCACTCAACATGCTCATCCAATAGCATACCATAGTGAGACGCTCTCAGATATTGTCTGGAAATACCCCACTTATGACAAAGAAATGTATCCCATTGTGCAATATTGTCGCCAATGGAAACATTACATTCTAGGAAAGGAGACAATCATCCACACTGATTAAAAGCCTCTGCAGTTCAACATCAAATACAAAAAAGGGAGCACAAATCATGTCTCTGACTTCCTCAGTCGCCTTCCCATTTCTGCACTCACCAAAGTGCTCCATTCCTATGTGGATGAGGCATATGAGTGGCCCCAACTTTATCAGCATGACCCTGACTTCGCCACCACCTATCGACTCTTGGGTACATGAGTGAATGTCACTGATTTTCACTTCTTGGATGGACTATTATGCCATATGGACCGCCTCTATGTTCCCACAAGCGAGCGCAAATAGATGATTTGGGAGGCTCACTATAGTCGGATGGTAGGACATTTTGGCGTGGA
Source organism: Picea engelmannii (assembly GCA_009831015.1). NCBI lineage: Eukaryota > Viridiplantae > Streptophyta > Pinopsida > Pinales > Pinaceae > Picea > Picea engelmannii. The sequence continues at coordinate 37,246 of WSFP011271796.1, forward strand.
CAAAATTGTGGTCATTCTACAAAAAAAAATTTATTGGCCAAAACTTCGACAAGACATCAACAAGTATATCATATCTTGCAATTCATGTGCCATTTCCAAGCCAACCATCAAGAATCAAGGTTTATACACCCCTCTTCCTACTCCAGAGAGGTCTTGGGAATCCATCTCGATGGATTACATGCCTGGAATTCCATCCACCAAGCACGACAATGATTGTGTATTTATGGTGGTTGATCGGTTCTTGAAGATGGCCATTATCACAACCTGCAAGAAGAGTATCATAGTGGAAGATACTACCAAGTTATTCCTTGAATGGGTGTGGGTCCATTTTGGGACACCACATACCATCACCTCAGATTTGGACATCGGGTTCCTCAACACATTTTGGTCGAGTCTCTGGTCACTGTTGGACAACAAGATCACTAAATACACTACTTTTCACCCCTAAACCGATGGCTAGACAGAGGTTGTCAATCAGATGATTGCACACATCCTACGCATGTACAAATCTAAGTATCCATGTACATGGGATGAGAGTCTTCAATATGTTCATCACAGCTACAATAGGGCTCTCCATTTCTCCATCGGCCATAGCCCATTTCAGGCGGGGTTGGTATTCCAACCCTTGGGTCCCATTGATGTTGCACTACCTCTTGCAACCACACAGGAATTTTATTCCCATGTTCAATCTGAGGTGAACAAAGCCACCATATTCATTGAGTGGATTCAACACATCTGCCAATAGGTCCATGAGATTTTGCATAAAGCCAATGCTAAGTATAAGCAGCGCCATGATCAACATCAGGTATCGCACTAGTTTTGGGTTGGAGACAAGGTCTAGTTACATTTACAGAAAGAGCGCCTTACAAGGCCCCATCAAAATATTATCCTACTTCGCTATGGGACTTACACTATCACCAAGGCTGTGGGTAGAAATTATTTTGATCTCAACACTCCACCGTTCCTTGGCTTGCACCCAATGTTCAATGTGGACCTCCTTTGACCATACTTTCCACCATTATTGGACACTTTAGAGATCGAAGAAAAAATTATACCAATAGATCTCAACCCTGACTGCATGGAACATGAATCCATTGATCAAATAGTGGACACACAGGTCAAGGTAACTCGTCAACAAAGGATCCACCTTTATCAGGTTATCAAGGTAGCGTAACTCCTACACCAAGGCAAGTGGCTCATCTGAGGAAAAATTCAACAAAATTTTCCTCACCTGATGGGGGAACTCAATGGAATGGAGACCATTGCTTCCTAAGGGGGCAGGACTAATCTAGGTGGATACTGGTGGCCACCCACCTATTCCAACTGGCTCCTCTTGATAGTTTTTATTACAACACGTTCTTCTATAATTCTTTCTAATTTTGGGTTCTGCACTTTTGGGGCTTCTTGAAGCCCTACACAACTTCCAAGTGGATATTGGTGGACTCCCACCTAATCCAACTGGCTTATTTTGGAAGTTTTCATGTCAGTACATCTTTTTGTACTTCCAAGGCCGTTTTGGGGCCCTAAACATTGTATTTTTGTCTTTCCACAGTCAAAGTGTAGAGAATGTTAGATTTTGATGGCATAATGTGTATTTATCGAAAATACCTTTCCAATGGGCTATCATGCACCTAAAACAGAGGTTGTATGCAAAAGTTACGACCCCGGGAAGTTGAGGTACCAACCTACCCATCGGGGCCCACATAAATTTTGGTGTTTCATCTCCTAGGGTTAGGTTTATGGATGTTTATGGTTTTGACATTCATGAGTAATGTTAAAAAGGAATCTAGAGCCTCATTGTAATCATTCATCTCATATAGATGCGTGTAGCAGTCACATCTCTTCTTAGAGATAGCTAGCAACATTCGAGCAAGTTGTTTTCAGTTCTGCAGTTTTACCATTTCAACCTATTTTATTTATTCAATAGAAGTTATTTTTCACTGGATATCTTTTTTTGTTATTTGTATCTATGCGTTATTGTATTCATCCTGTTATTCCTTTCATTCCGCTCATAAATCTAGATCAATTTTAGTTCTAAATTGTCTATCCAACCTCCATATGTTGAGTCAACCATGAGTATAGTAACCAAGGGATACAACTAATACTATCTAAAGGATATCTACTATGAGGTCTGAAAATATAGATTCAATGAGAATATGGATATCCAAGTATGAACTAGGGTAGCTAAAATTGTTACAAAGCAATGAGGAGTTCTCACTTCCCCTTACATGGAAAAGTAAGTACCAATCTTCTTATAACTACAATAAGTATAGGACTTGGCCACCATTAATCTACATGCCTAATGTAGGGGTGACATTATCTTTTTTTGATAAGAATTATAATATTGGGGTTGTTTATCCTCTCTCGTGTATTTTCTCCTCCCACGCATTCAATGTTATTGATGCAGTTTTTCAATTTTTAATATAGTTAATCAAATATTTACTTAAATATTGTACAAACATAACATTTTTTTTATATAATATGTACATGAATAGTTATCCTCAAGGAACTTTGACCTCCTGCATAATCTCTTTTTCCAAAAATACCTCTTCTTGCAATCTCATCTTCAAAATATGTCTCTCCCTTAAGTTTTACCCTCAAAATTGTTATAAAAGTTTTTTAGGAGTTAGAGTAAGAGAAATTGAAAATATAAGACAAGACCTCCACAAATGATATTTTGTGGAGATTTATTGGATGAAAAAAAAATCTCGTATTGTAAGAATAGTGCTCCAATTTGAGTACTCGCATGTCAATAGTGAAAACACACACCATTGTGATAAATACTAAAATAAAAAACCAAGGATGAAAAACATGGTATCATCATATAAAGTCACCCATATTGAAGTGCAAAGTAAGAATCTCAAACTACGATTTAGTTTCTCCATCCAAGAGAAAAGCAAGTAATAGGCATGCATGTCAAATGTATTAATAAACAATGTGTAAAGGTTAAATGGGAACATATCGTACATAAAATCCTATCAACAACATTTTAAAATTTTGAAACATCACATCAGTTGTTTTAATGTGAACATCTATCATATTATTAACTATAAATACATGGTAGCAAAATGTATTTATGATAATATCTTGATCTATTAAAACAAGGTTGCATGACAGCATATACCTGCCGCTATGCAGGTATAATAAAATAATAGTTGTAGCAGTTTTTGACGCAGTTTTGTGGTGAGTATATGGTATATGGTGTTTATCAACGTTAAATACTTGTATATGGTGTTTATTAACGTTTATGAACGGGCTGAGAATGTGGTAAATCACACTTCAGTGTAGCGTGCTCCAAGTTTGTTAAAGAGCCCGACATGACATATTGTATTGAAATATACATCGACACACATTTTGGAAACAAATGTTATATCGACTGTGGCTAAATATAGAGAATTGTGTAACATGTAAAATCGTATTCTGAAATTTCATAGCCCATCGAGCAAATCTAATTTACTCATTAGATAGACCCTTGCAACTATAAACCAATATAAATTCATGGGGTAAACTAAATGGCAAAAGGAAAAACAAATATACAAGGAGATTCAAAACCTGGAATCCTAGAATTGGAGATTCAAAACCTGGACTCTTAGAACCCTCGTGTTGTCTGATAGACTGGGAGGGAGCTCTTAAGAATGAATGCAAAAGACATTTTAAGATCCTATGACATACAACTACAATTTTAGTGGACATATTAAATAACCCAACCCTGAACAAATTTTATAAGTGACACGTCAGAGGAACTCTAAAGCCTCGAATTGAACAACCAGAGACGAAAAACCCATCGAGAAAATCTAATTTATCAAGCAATAATTCCCTCCATAGTATCATAAGATAAGATAAACGTCTTCTTGGCCTCTTGATACTACACCCTATCATCTTTTTCCCAATCTTTACTAATAGTAATCCTATAACTTTGGCTATTGTCTCTGTCGCAACGCAACTATAAACCAGTTACATAGCCAGGCATTAGAGAGCTCACAACTATAAACCAATATAAATTCATCGGGTAAACTAAATGGAAAAAGTCAAAACAAAGACACATTGAGATTCAAAACCTAGACTCTTAGAATTGCAACCTCGTTGTTAACCCTGCAACGTGAATAGGTTGAAGAAGTTGGAAGGGATTGAGTGGTTTATGCAGGGTAGAGTTCTCAAACCCTCGGTTTTGTTTATGGATTTCAAAATATTTTATATTTTCTTTTATTTGGGAGGAAGACATTTGTCCCTCTCTAGGGTTTAGGTGGCACAATATGTTTAATTAACACATGCATGGATAGTTAATATGGTGATAAAGATATTTGAAGGAAAAATAATTGTTGAATGTAACTATGCGATGATGAAGGGTGGTCCAATAAATCAATCCAAGAACACTAGGCCATCAGACACACATTTAATACATTTTGATTCTGACATTAAAGAGAAAACTTACTCTGTAGTTGTTTGCATTTGTATGCTTTATTTCATGTACAAAGGTGACATTAAAGGGAAATCCACGAGGTGGCAAGTCCCTACCTACAACGTAAAGTTTCTTTGTGACAGGTTTTAGTTCCAAATTCCTTGAAACATATTGAATTTGGTATCCTTTGCAACTACCACAGATTGAATTTCTTTGCAAGAAATGTAGCTCATAGCTATAACATGTATTTTTTTGTTCTTTTAGCTAAAACCAGAAAAGCGATGATGGCTCTACTGCAAGAGCAAAGCCTAGTGTTGGTGCAAACGCTAGGAAAAAAGTGGAAGGATAAGAAGGATCCATCTATAGTTGGGATGAAATTTTTCTTTATAGTCGGGATGAGAAGGGTTCAAACTAGCAAATATGGGCTTGGTGGTACCATTGATCCACTAGAAACTATAGGATCTGAGTGAGAGCTTGTTCCAACATCCAAACTAGTTGCAACCATCCTCAACATCATATCCCAAGGTAGCAATAGAAATAATACTGCACGAGCCGAGTGAGAGCTTATTCCAGCATCCAACTTAGTTGCAACCATCCTCAACATCATCTTCCAAGGTAGAAATAGAAATAACACTGCACAATTGGCATATTTAATAGATACATAACAATTTTAACATTATTTTTCACTGTAATTTTAAATTTTAAAATAATATTACCTAGTCAATTTGCATGCCTTAAGGAATCTATTGTTTTATCCATGACCATGGTTATTGCATATATATGACAATAAATAAAAAATGTTTCCAAATAGTGGCGATGGAGAGATCTTGGCCTCTCCATAAATTTAGAAAATCAAGGACCAGGGACACACACTCACAGTTGTTCTTTCAAAATCCAGACAAGAAAGAAAAAATGTTACTAAAGAGTGTTGATGTGGAGCTCTCGGCCTCTCTACAAATTTAGAAAATCAAGGGCGAAGGAAATGCACTCATAGTTGTTCTTTCAAAACCTAGATGCATACAAGAAAAAAAAATGTTGCTAAAGAGTGGTGATACAGAGCTCTCGACCTCTCTACAAATTTAGAAAATCAAGGACGAAGGACATGCACTCACAATTGTGCTTTACAAACCTAGATGCAGAGACAATGGATTTAGATGGTATAGTACTATTCCATCAAGATAGATTAATAGTTAGAACACAAGACTAGAAGATATCAATCATTGAACCTATTTTCTAGTGGCTATAACGCATGAAAATCATTTGAAATGTCGCTTCAAACTGATTGATCCACCGGATTCCTCAACAACATAACCTTTTTCATATACTGATGATATCTCTTGTATCAAACAAGCTCTAAAAATCATTAACCGATTACACCTTCAAAATAAAAAAGAGGTCTACAACAAAAAATTTGTTTAGATAAACCTGAAAGTGTCAGTTCTCCCCTTTAAAACATATTACATAAATGATGTCGGTATATAATCATTAGCTTCCATGTGGCTAATGAAAGAGAGAGAATAGATATCATTTCCTATTTCCAAAGCCTATGTTTTTTTTTTTTTGACAAAAATGGATAATGAGTCTTTAATATTTAAATAGTCAGTGACAGTCACTGAAGCTATTACAACTAGTTCGCCTTCATGAGGCTCTACCTGACCTTGTTGTTTACATTACAATATCCTAAAACTTGTAAACCAAATAAATATTTAAACTCACTGTATGTGGTGGCTTCTATACAAAATGCCGACATAACTGAGTTATTTGAAGAGGTTGTGCTTGGTAATCTGTACAGGCCGAACTTCCTTGGAACCTACTTCTGGGGCAGGCCGTGCTCGTTTTTCCAGTCCTTGGTCAATTTTTCCAGTTGCATCTCTTGCTTGAGGACTTAGGATTCAAGCTCCTCCTTTGGGTCCTTGTGTTCTTTCCGAACCTGGTCCACTGATTCAACAAAGACGTTTTTGGTCTTTGTGATGTCTGCATCGAGCATGGCAAGCCTTCGCCCAACCTCAACATCAAAGCCCTAAAGTATGATGTCTTGATTTTTCACAATCGTTTTAATCTTCTGCATATCCTCCTCCATAGTCTTGAGTCTTTCCTCCATCGACGATGTGCTCCTTGAGCTAGTTGCCATGTTTAATTCCAGTTCTTGCTGAGCCTCCTCTGCTGGAGAGTTTTCCTCTTCCATTTACCTCTTGGTCTCTCACCTGTCTGCACAAGATTGAGAGCGTTTCCTTTAGGGTCTAGGATTTTAACCATGGTCGTGATGCCTTTCCTATCGAGCACGATTTCTCCTGAGTATGAATATTCACTCAGATCAACCTTACCCAGGCCTTGATGCTCGTGACGGTTATTTGTCTTTCTCTGAGCCTTCATCTCCCAATTGATTACCTTTCCCCTCGAACCTACTGCCCGTCTTGTATTTGTGCATCCTATCTCTAGACTTATTTGTCTTTCCTTCAAACAAAGGCTCCCATTCTTCTCTACTTTGTCAGCTAGCGTTCTTGCAAACTCAAGAATTATGTTGACCGACAATAGCCCCCCCTTTCCTACTCGGGCCTTACGATATTTCCAAACGGGATGAAATTCCATTGATTTGGATTTCCCCTTTGCTCAAGGTGACACCTATGTTTTCTTCTTCATCTTCTTGTTCATTCAGATTACGAAGAATGTGGAACAATTGAAAGGCTCTCAACCTTTTTAGTAGATGGTGAATTTTCTCCAGGATATGCTGGAGCTTTGTCTGCTTAACCGGGTTATGGAGAATCAGGGCTTGGATGATCAGTCTAGAGTCCCCTATGATCACTAAATCATTGACTTGCTTATTGATAGCCTGGTTCAACCCTTTCTAGAGAGCGAGTGCTTATTCTCGGTTGTTGGAATCTTCTCCTATCCCCCAAGCATAAGATAGTTCTAATTTTCCATCTGGGTCCAAGAGGACCCCTCCTTCTCCTGCCGCCCCAAGATTCTCTTTGGAAGCCCCATCAAAGAACAATAGATGCTTCTTTCTTTGCCTCTTCCACTCTCCAAATTCCTCCTCCTTCAACCAGATTTCCCAATTCTCATGCTTTGTTTCTGTGCTTGTTTTCTCTAGTTGTTCCTTTAGATTGAAACTTTTGATCCACTGCTCCTCTTCTGTTTTGAGGCCTCTCGAATTATTTACTTTGCTGAAGTAGGGGGCGCTTTCACCAAAGAGGGATTTTTTCTTACTTTCCACTTGAGCAGAGCTGCAAGCGATCTCCCTGAAAACCCTATTGCTATGCTCCAAACTAATTTTCCAGAGAATGAATTTTGGTAGGGTCCTCCAAAGGATGTTGAGTTAGGCTTTTTTCCCTACCTGGAATGGACATAGATATTGCCAGTTTCGAAGAAAAGCATTGGTCTCTTGGGGTAGTTCGAGTGTCCCCGACTTTAGACCCGGGACCATATTCCACACTTCTTTAGCAAATGGGAATTTCAGTAGTAGGTGGTCTGATGTTTCCTCTTCTCGAATGCAAAGGGGACATCTGGAGGGGCCTTCCCACCCTCTCCTCCTCAGATTTTATCCAGTTAATATGCTTCTATGGGTCAGGGTCTAGACGAACATGTCTATCTTCGAAATGGACTTGGAGTTCCAAATGGATTTCCAAATTGTAGGATCCGGTGGAACATGGGGAACTGTTGTGAAGCTTTTATACCCTGTCGTTGTTGTGTATTTTCCAGAAAGTGAGCCCCATCCCCTCTTGTCCTTTTTTCTTTATTTTATCATAGATTTCCCTTGAAGAGAGTCCATCAAAGTATTCCATTTCCCATCAAGCTCTAGAGGTCTGTTGTTGGCTTCCCATCTGATCTAGGTTTTGTCCTCATTGTCGCTCCAGATCGAGATGTCCCACAGATTAACAAATTCTTGGGACTTCATCCAGGCTCTGAGTTGAGTTGTTCCTTCAATCGATCTTAATGGAGGGTCGCCCAACACTGAGTCATCCCATATGTTGATATTATTTCCATTGTCTTATATCCAGGTAAGATTGGGCTTGAAGAGTTTTAATGCTTTTAGACATAGGTTGAATATTGGAGACCCTTTAACCATTTTTGTAGGCCGATCCAGGCATTTAGTTCTTTGGTCGTGGAAGTAATTTTTCCAGATTGTTTTTTTTCTCCAAGTGGAATTCCCCAAGATAAGATTCCAGAGAAAGATTTTGAGCGTTAATATCTCTTATATTGAGGCCGCCTTCTAAGATTGTTTTGGTGACTTTCCACCAGCTTATGAGGTGAATTTTCCTACCGTTTTTCTTTCCTCCTTCCCACAAGAACCGTCTGAAGAGGACGTCAATTTTTTGAATCATGGTGGAAGGGGCTAGTAGTAGTGAGCTTTGGTAGATCGGGATGCTAGCTAAAACTGCCTTTATGAGAACCACTTTACTTGCAAGGTTTAAACATTTTTCTCCCCAAGAGTTAATTCTGCCCTTTAACTTGTCTATTAGAGGGAGCCACTGAGATGCCTTTGGTTTGGTCCTGAAAATTGGCACTCCCATATATTGAAAGGAATCCCAATTGGTGAAACCTTCCATCCCTAGGACTTTTGAAATCTCCAACATTTCCCTTGGAGAGGTGTTCCACCCATATATATTGCTTTTGGGCAAGCTTATTTCACTTCATGAGATCTCGTTATAAGTGTCCAGTTCGATTTTAATTTTTTCTGGAAGTTTTCACACTTGCTCCTCCCATAAGTAGAGTATCGTCTGTGAATTGGGCGTGGTTAATGTTTTTTACCCCCGGAGTAATTCTCAGGCTGAGGATATTGTTCTTCTTGTATAGCATAGAGAAGCGGGGAGAGGGGGCATCCTTTCCTGAGGCCCCTAGATTCTTGAAAGAACTTAGTTTCTCTGCCATTTACTAAGGGGGAAATCCAGGGGAATCTAATGCATGATTTTATCCAGCTTATAAATTTTGGAGAAAAACCGAAGTTTTCCATGACTTTAAGTAGAAAATTATGCCTAAATTTGTCAAAATCATTTGCAAGGTCAAGATTTATAATCATAACTTTGTATTTTCTTTGATTTCTTGAGTGCAGTGCTTCCTAAACTAGAATTATGTTATCCACTATTTTCCTTCCTTTGATGAACTCGCCCTGAGTTTTAGGGATGATGGCAGGGAGGATTTTTTTTAGCCTATTGGCTATTAGTTTTGTGATTAACTTGTATCACGTGTTGCATAGAGAGATTGGTCAGAACCTTCCAAATATTACCACTCCCTTTTCCTTTGGAATTAACGCTAAGAAGAAAGAATTTGTGCCCCCTCTGATTTTGCTACATCTCTGAGATTTCAAAATCATTTTTAGCAGGTTTGATTTTATTATTTCCCAACAGTTTTGGTAGAATCTGGCCGTGAATCCATCAGGAACCAGAGCTTTATCTAGGTTCATCTGATCTAGGGCCTCCTTAATTTATTACATCTTGACTTGCGCTAGTAGCTTTACATTGGTAGCTTCATGGATAGAGTTTGGAACTAGGGATAGTGGGTAGATATTCGGATCAGGGGAGTCTGATTGAGTTTCTGTATAGAGATCTTTGAATATTTCGATGACTACATTTTTTATGTCTTCAAAATTTGTTAGAACCTGATCCTGATCATGAATTTATTTGACCGCCTTGAATTTCTTTCTTGCATCTGCTTGCTTCTGAAAATAGGTGGTGTTTTGGTCTCCGGATTCTAACCAGAGGTTTCTTGATTTCTGCTGCCAATACCCTTCCTCCTCTCTGTAGGCTTGGTGCATTGTCCTTTGGAGCGGATCCTCTTTGGCAAGGCATTCTTGAGTGATCTCTTTCCCTTCGATCGCTAATTGTTGGTCTTCAACATTTTTTTGTGCTTCTTGTCATTTGATAGGCGGGATTGTTTAGGTTTTAGCCCATTATTTTAGCACTTTTTCAAGCTTCCTAATATTTTCTTCCCATACATAAAAGGGGGATCTACATACCTTCTCATTCCAGACTTTGGCTACAAGATCATGGAAACCCTCACAGGAGCCAGGCGGGACTGGATCTGAATGGAATACGACCTAGATTTTTTTCCTATGAGAGCTCTAGCAGGATTGGTTTGTGATCGGATACACTATGCATAAGGATTTTAGACGAGAAGATTAAACCAAGGAGAAGGAAGGAGATTTGAACTAAAAACCTGTCTAGCAGGGAAATAATGTGTCCTGGCCCCACTCTCTTGTTTGTCCATGTGAACTTTCCTCTAGAGGGTTTGATATCCTCCAAATCCCAATCTAACATAATATCCTCTACCCATTCCCTGGCAGGGTCTCTCACAATGGACCCACCTTTTTTCTCTTCCACGACTAGGGTTACATTAAGGTCCCCCCCAATAATGATATTTTCCAATTCATTTAAGTTTAGGAAAGATTTAATTGAATCCCAACAGTTTCTTTTTTTCCGAGAATAAGACCGGGACATAAAGGTTGAAAAGACTTACCAGTCAACCTGTCTCTTTGTGTAAAAGGCTAGTGAAAACCCAATGCATGCATGTTTTAGAAGAGATTAGATCATATTTCGAGGTGTCCCAGAAGGTTCCCAGACCGCCCGAGGCTCCTCTTGTGATAACTGTTATTCCCTAGCCTTTTCTACAAAAGGCTTTACTCGCATGGAGGAAGTATTGCTCCTCCATATTTGTTTCCTGGATTAGAAGGATCTCGGGGTTTGCCATTCTGATTAATTTTTTGAGAGATTCTTCCTTTACTCTGCTACCGAAACCCCTACAATTCCAGGAGGCTAGTTTCATGATTTACTTGCGGGGGGGTGTTGGCTCCTTGATGAGCCTTTTCATGCTTTCTTGTCGTTCTTACATTTATCAATTTCTTGATCATTTTCTCCGACCCATTGAGGACCTCTTTGTAAGTTTCCTTTTCCCTTTCTTTTTTGGGCATGGCAATGGAACCAGTTGCATCCGTAGAGTCACTATCTATGGACACCTCTCATGGTTCCACATCTGGGTTTTCTTCTTGTTCTTCTGCTGCCTTCTCCTATTATTTTTCCCTTTCATGCCCTAATTGATCCATTTGGTGCTTTGGTGTTTCGAGGATAATATTTTCTTGCGTTTCTATTTCAGTGGGTGGGGACTCCTTGGATTTCTTTCCTGGTGTCTCTCCTAACACAGTGAATTTGTTTCCTAATGAGGATGCCCCTGCATGAGCTTCTGTCTCCTTGGGTAAGGTTACGGTTTCCTTTGCATGTCATTTTTATTTAGGTTTGGCCGTTGTTTTCCCCTTTTTGGCCTGCTGCCAGCCTTCTCCTTCTTCTTTCTCCTGATTAGGGTTTTTTGGACAGTTTCTTTGAAAGTGGCCATATTCATGGCATCCCCTTCATTTGAAAGGAATTTGTTCCTAGTCAAGTTTCTGGAAGTGTTTCCAATCTCCAACCTTTAACTTGATTTCCTCTAGGAGGACTACCTCTAGGTATACTTCCACGTAGATGCGTGCACATGAATATTGATTTTTGGGGTTGGATTTGTCTATATACTGCCCAAGCTCGTTTCCAATTGTTTGGAGAGAGATAGGATTCCAACAGTGGATCGGGAGGTTAGGTAGGTGTACCCATACTAGAACTTCCTTGGGCACTTCTACCACAGGATCAAAGTTTGGTTTCCATCTATTCAGATATATCCCTTGTGTTCCCATGAAGTGTGTGCCATTTATGAAGATTAGATCCCTATCTTCCTTGGAGATAAATTCAAAGATGTAGAATCCTCTTCCCACCACATAACAGGTGACGTTGTTCTGGATCAACAGTGTCCAGTTCCTTTGGATCCAGTTATCGGTGTTTCTGGTCAATGGACATAGGCCCATGAATTGACCCACCAATCCACGATCGGACAAGGAGATGACAACTTTCATAGGATGTTTCGGAGGAAACTCGATTTCAGGGATCAAGTTGAGTTTTTTTACGAAGCTGAGCGACACTGAGGGAGAAATATTCTTACCTTGGGCAGCGAGGAGCATGCAGAAGGAATATTCGGTTGAAAGAGGATTCAGGGGAGGTGGCTCCCCTCCTCTTGAGATCGTTATCGGGGCTACTATATGCGGCTATCAGAGCTGGGGCTCACGCACGACCGTCAGATCATTTAAAAATTTGGAGGACATGGGGGTGGACTTTGATTCACTTATGTGTGCAATGGTCACGATATTATTTAATATAATATCTCTGGGTGCAACCACATGTTCAACTACTACCTCAAGGTGCCCCCATGGCTCCTGGTTAGGCCCTCATGGGAATTGAAACTTTCCCAACGGTGAAAAACTCCTCGCTTTCCACCATTGGATCCAACCCCTTTGGGAATTTCCAAAGCCTATGTTACCAATTGTTGTTGTAACCTTTTTGTCAACATGGGAGAGACACCTAATACCAACCATTTACTCACAAATATACACCAGGAAAGATTTGTATGACCCACCCTGATCATCCTCTTATTCCTAAGTTAACAGGATTGATTCATAGCACCTACAAAATTCAGACCACAAGAATACAAATCTAGAACTAGAGAAACTTGAGAAACACAATACCAAATAACAAAACTTTTGACTAATGTTTTGGCATCCAAAATAATCCCACTAACTGAACACTGCTTAAAAACCATGTTAGTCTACCGTCACCCGCTTATAGCTGTAGATCGAGGAGGATTGGAAACATAAAAGAAACCGTGAAAAACCACACAGCGAAATATCGATCATATGAAGAAATTTCCAAATCTTCAAAATGATCCAAAACACAATATATCCAATGGGATCAAAGAAGACATATCTATACAGTTGCAATACTTCATTGGTTATTTCTGTGTCGAAAAAAGTTGTAAGAGAACATTTCTCGTTTTATGATTGAACTGCAACAACAGATTAATATAAATCCCCTGCAGATCAAGAATCAATCATATCTCAAATTGGGCATGGCAATAATTAGACACATAGGCATCAAGCCCAAATAGAGACTCAAATAAAAGAAAATGACGCATCAAATACGCAACCATAAATCTCCCTATATGGATTCTACAACTATGAGCTCTCATTATCTTGCCATTAAACATAAATAAAACATCTACATTAAAAATATATTGTAATTGAATAATACTCCCAAATATAATAGAAAATGGTGTGCAGAGGCTTCTAGCTTGGAACATCCGCTCTTCATATCCACCCCAAATAAACCAACAAAAGTGGATTTGCTTCAGCAGACCAAAAGGCATAAACAACGACGGTCCTATTATCAACTGGTACATTAGTGTTTGTAGATACAATGGATGCAAAGAATGAAGCACAACATATGCAGAGAAAGAAGTAGTTACTACTCTGCTAATAGGCACTCTAAATGGTGAGAGTGCATTCGCATTTGAGGCAGAGAAAGAAATTGCATGTTATACCCATGTCCAGGATGGAGACTGCCACATTTCCACTCAACAAACGACCACAACATTGCCACTCAAACAATGGCCAGGACAACCAGGTTGTCAGGGAAATTGAAAATCAATGTAAACTCATAGTATAAATATCGCATTGAAAAACAAACATTTATTGTTTACAAGTAATGCTAGACTTTATTTCCAACATTACTCAGTTGGGGAAAAATTACCAGGCAAACCTATGCTTTAAACTAAGATTGAGGTGCAAAATTTGGGTCGCTCTGCAATAACAGGGGCATTTGAACCACCAATCAAACAACAGAAAAAATGATTTAAAGTAATTAAAATAAATAAATAAAATCAGTTTGTAATGTTATACCTTTGATAAAGCTCAATTTTGTTTTGAGTCAAACCTCAACTAATAGTTGGTCAATGACCTAGCGACCATTTTATACCATGCCTGGATGACATGTATAATAAGAGATTCTATTAAACTTAATATTTGGTGCATGTGTAGTGTTGGGAGATCTAGGAAAAAGGAAAAGAAGGGATGGAAGTTACATTGAAGGAAAAAGTATCAACATATTTAGTCACACAATCAATGAAAAGCAAAATAGGAAGCCCAAAACATTATTGATTTTGTCTATGCCATTGTTTTATTTTACTTTACATTATATTAGAATAACGAAAATAAAAGAATAAATAATTAATCCATAAATTAATAAAAAAATATTTTTAGATATTTATGAATAATTGATAATTATTGAACATTAAACTTATTAGAATAATAAAAATAATAAATAAATAATTAATCCATAAA
>ML833140.1:19531-34338 GCA_009831015.1 Picea engelmannii
TATAGTTTTCCCAAGAAACCCGAGTAAGTGAGTAAAGTATCTTTATTAAAGAGTAATAAGGAGGTCTGATTAGCGGTTAGTCATGGAAACATCACAATTACTTACAAAAGAAGAAAGTGAGTTGAGCCTAGAGATACCTTTATGTTCTTTCTCAATGGTACCATCCAATACACACTAAATAGCTTGATTATATCATATCTTTAGATAGGCCACATCCACTTAAGTACCCCTTACATCAGGACAATCACTAAGGAATATAACGGAAAGTCATCCTCTAACATAAATACCATCCTAATTGAAAAAAAAAAAAAAGTTTATTTCAGAGTTGTCCCCCCATCTTCTTGCATAAATCAATCTTATACTAAAATATTAAAAGATGGAGGGTCAGTCTCTGAGGGTGTAAGAGGCTAACCCGTCGGGATACTGAACAGATCTGCTGGCAGTGGGTACCGGCCTGTGGTATGACTAGGTAAACCCGTTGAAGTACTGAACAAGTTTGCTGGCAGCGGGGCATTCTACCTAGTGAGGATGATAATCTGACAAAAAATAAATAATAAATTTAAACTTGTCCTTGTGTACGACATTAATTGTAGACAAAGATGACATGAAGTATGTAATGTTAAGCTAAGGTTAATTAACTACATAAACTTTCCATTGGGAACTAACTCTGAGACTATCTTGAAACTCTCTTGCATACTTCTTCTTATCTATATATAGGATCTCTTATCCTATAGGTGGGGCCATATTTTAACCATCTCGTCAGACCAATCTGTGAAATTTATCTCTACACTTAACAAACTGTAATCCTCGGCTATTGGGAGAACTGACTGGTTTCCTATATTTTTTATTGTGAGGTGTCACAATACTTAGGTGTGGGGGAGGGGTTCATGAGTTGACAAATGATAACATTGCCTAGAAGAAGTAAATCTTTGTAAAAATTTATGTATGTTGTTTTCATAATACATGCTATTATATCAGCAGTTATTTTATTTTTGAAATGCTAATTCCCTATGTGTTATAAACTGATGTACATTTCCTTAACAGACCACTTAACTGGTTTATTTTCGTTACAAAATGTTCATTACAGCATTATTCCTTGTAGAATGAGAGATAGAGGAATGGATTGTGTGAGCACGATGGCAAAACAATTAATAATGGAACACTCTTAGCCTGCCTCTTCTCTTATTCAATGTGTTCATGGTCTCTGAGGAATCAATTTCCTCATCCACAAAGCTCCCAAGAGGTTGACACCGTTGGTTTAAACACCACCAGTTGCCAAGAGCAAGCTATAACAGGGTTTTCAAAACCAAATTTCATAACATCTCTGGAGATAAGGAATACTCCAACGAGTGGATAAAAGAAGAGCTAATCAACCCTCTCATAGTCATCTCCAGATTGATTACATGTGAATGTAGATATTATGTCTTTAAAGCCTGTCGCTTTTGATTATTAGCTCACTTTTAGTTCAATAAGCCATTGAATTTTCCCTTTTACTTCTTAAAGAGTCTTGAGAGGATGTCTTCCCAAGTGAGGAAGAATAAAACTAATCCCCATAACAACCCATTTCACCACGGCCTTATCAAACTACTTGTCTTAGCCAAGTTGGAAAAACAAGGGAAAATGTGGGATGAGTTCATTTACCAATTCGCAAAGTATCATCTTACAATCAAGACTAGCAAGAAGACTCTTGATCTAGGGATTGTTACTCCTCCCAAACCCTCATAATCAAGCTATTCCTTTACCGGACCAAAAGTCCAAGAAACTTGTTGATGCCCCTGCAGCCTCATCGGGCAAAAAGACCAACAAGCCTATTGCTAACCCCCCTCTAAAAACCGTAAAGACCTATTGGTAATTCATGGCATGAGGACGTGCCTATTCTTTGGTGTGGGGGGAGTTTCTTGAGATAAAAAAACAATAATCATTGCCCATTTGTATAACAAACCCATGAGAAGAGGAAGTAGGATTTCTGTCAAAATTTTGCCATACTATCTTTTTACAGTGTCTTGGGATATTATATTAGTAGTTGTTTGTATTGGTATGATAAATTATATACTACTGACATCATTGTGTGTGTTATAATATTGTTGTGCATTTTTATGTTTATGCTATAGAAGACTTCGTATACTTAACTACTCTTTGTGACAAATACAAGATAACAACTGCTAAATACTTACTGCCATCTGTATTACAAGCTTATGAAAAGAGGAACAGTTGTTTGAATTGTTACAGATCGATGAAAGGAAATCAAAATTCTCCTATTCACCATGCCTACTAGTACAAACCAATCCTTTTGTTAGTATTTGCTAGTTATGTCAGTCAACGGTGATCAAATTTACTCTTTCATGTGATTGATAGGGTTATTAGGTCAAATTTTTATATTTTCAAAATAAAATTATCAAATAAAATTTGACATATATTGGTTGTAAAATGGTCATTGGTGTGTCTAGGTTTCATTACTACTCCCTCCACTCATCCAAGGTCATAAATTTTCATCATGGTCATGTCATCATTCCTTGTCATAAATTTTCAAATGATTGTCTTGGTCAAAGTTCTACTTCAAAATTTGTTTATGAATTAAGGAAGATGAATTTGACAAAATTGAAAGATTTTTTTGTCAATCATATACCAAGAGACAAAAACCTCCTTCATTTTATGCACATGTGTTATTATTTGAGAAGAATTCCCCAAATACAGTCGCTATAGGAGGGTTCTTGCACATTTGGACAACTTGACTTCAAGTCAATTTTTCAGAGGTTTGCAGAAGACATTTGCAGTGCTTGATGGTTCCATTGTGTATCAGACATCATAAAATTTCCAACCATACCACTTTCATCCCAAAACTCCTCTGGGAAGGCCTCCAAAAACCCTCTCAAAGACCACATTGCGTTTTTGTTGAGAGCACGTTGCGCTTCTGCAATTTTTGAGTAACCAACTTCAAGTTTGTATTATGAACAAATGGGAAATTATTTTTGAAAAATGGAGGAGGTTTATGTTCATAAAATACCCAAAAACAATAACCTCTCTCTTTTTTTGAATATACGTTATGGTTTGGGATATATTCAATTATCTTAGAGGCCTATTTTTTGAGAAAATAAAACACTATGTTTTTCCTGTTTTAGTCATGTTTTCTTGTCGTGTTTTCCTAACAACTGGAAGTGAAGTTTTGAAAACCAAGAGATTTTTTATCAAGGACATATTCAAAAACAAAAACCTCTCTTAGTTTTTTCACAAGAGTTATTGTATTGTAGTTACAGGTGTCACTTTGATACCTATTTTTCACAAGTTTGCCAGGCCATAATTGTTGCGCTTCTGGGAAGTCACTTTTGGAACTAATTTTGCAGAGGTAAAAATGTTGTTTTGCATGGTTTAAAGGATCAAGGGTATAATATACATCTCAAGGCTTCCTCACATGTCATCAGCAGCCTCCAAAAACTCCAAACCCTCCAGTTCAAACTTAGAGAGCATGAAACACAGAGTCGTCATTTACGCCATGATAACGTTGTCCTACAAGCCAAGATGAATTCTCTACAGCGTTTGGTTGATGATATGACTGCCACCAATAATAGTCTCTGGATGCAATTGAAATGTCGCAAAAGGCCCAAGACAAAATCCCTTGGGCAAGAGGGAGAATATTCTAAAGCTGATCCACCCCCTCCTTCGCAATTCTAGTCATGTTAAGTGATTCATTTTTGTTTGCAGTGGGACCTGCGAAATCTTAGGTGTTGGGGTAATGTTGGGCCCCTGATATGATTGATTTAATGACGTTAATTAGATCCTTTTTGGCCAAATATGTATATGCATTTTCCTGTTTTGAAGAGTTTTTTAAGAGATTTTGTGTCAAATCGCTATGATCCATGTCACGTATGCGTGATTCATGTTTTGTGATGATTTTGAGTATAATTCAGCATGTTTTTATGATTCCAGGAAACTAATTCACGTTTTGTGTGTCACAGGGCAAAATCGCAGCTTGTTTTTGCATCCAACACTATGTCTGGTACTCCATCCGACACTCTGTCCTGCACAAAAACCATGGGTGATTTGGCGGTTAGCATATCGGCGCCCAACGATGGGTGAATCAGAGACATGGGTTTTTCTTGTGCTCGTGGCCTCCAACTACTGACATTCTGACAACTCGATTTGGGTTGTTATGCTGGGCGATTATTGGCTCGCCTTATTTCTAAAAGCCACCAACAGTTAGGGCATATTAAATGTGATTTGTTGTTTTTAGAGAGGGTCGACCCTTCCGGTGGTCAACCTCTCAACTTGTAAACTTATAAATACCACCTCAGTGGTCAGACAAATAAAGTTAAAGAGGAAAAGACAATTCAACCCTGTTTTGTTATTTTCACATACATTTTGCTAAAACTGTGTAAAGACTGCGTTTTTTATTTTAATGGTGAATTCGTGTTGTTGAGCTCATGGTTCGCCTTTGAAGAGTAGCCATGACTTGATGGGGGGCCCACTAGCAATAGTTTGTTTGTGAATTGAATAGTGTAGTTGTCATTTTTATTCATTTATTGTACATGTGTTTTTATCTTTCTTACTTACTGTGTAATTACTATTTATAATTTAACTGTTTCAGTTTCTTGTTGCGGGTTGCTTATGAAGAATAGTTAATATGCCATGTATTTCTAACTAAATAGGAAATGGCTTAATCTTAAGCCACTAACCCTTGTGTGATTAGATGATAGTTAGAATTTATGCATGCTGAAATAGAGTTTAAAACAGAGTTTTTAGTTTATGGTTTCTTTGGCAAGTTTCGGTGGATGGATAGTTGTTAGTTTGATTATCTAATTGTTGTTTAGTTTTGCTCATTTAATTGTTAGTTAGTTTGCTTATTTTCATATGCTGAAATAGTATTTAATTTCTGTTTTATGAATATTTCCTCTTTTGCAATTTGAATTGTTAGAATAGAATTAGTTCACCTTATTTTCATGCAATTTCCTTTTCTAGATTTAGATTGCAATTTCAATTCAAAGTTGATTATTGAATTTAGATTTCAATTATGAATCTTAGTATGAATTTGCTTAATTAGTATAGAATGCAATTGAATTTACTAGAATAGTGTTTTTATACTGTTAATAATTAATGCATGATTGAATAATCACATGGATATGCATGATAGTTGATGTTGCTTCTATAATGGTTAAGTTCTCATTGGATTGAATAATTCACACTTTTCACTTTGCTATCGAAGTCAATATTGAGTTTATCCCTCTTGAGTTATCGTTAAATGTTAAATGCCATCATGATATCATAAGACACCGGAGACATAACCATCAACACTATATTTGAGTTTTCTTGTTGTTATATATTAGAGAATAGTTTCCTTGCTTTTGCAGATTAGAGAATAGTCCTCTTGCTTTGGTAGATTAAAGAATATTTTGCTTATCATAGATTAAAGAGTAGTTGTTAATTACTTTTATTATCATAATGCTTTCGATTTAGTAGATTAAATATTTCCTTTCATAAATTCGAAGTAATTGTGAATTTTAAATTAAAAATAGAGTTTAATTGCTTATTAATTTGATTAGTTGCTTATTGAGTAATTTTGATGAGTTAACTTGTTGTAGAAGTTATCATAGGTTAGGTAGTTGCTTGCTTATTTACTTGCTTTAATAGGATAGTTGCTTGCTTGTTCATTTGCTTAATTGTTGTTGCTTATTGAATTTGAGTAGGTTAATTAAAGTAGTTTGTTGTTGTTATTGCTCATTAGATAGATTAAATAGATAGTTTTCTTTTTCTTATTGTCATGATTAAGTTAATTTGCTTTAAGTAGGGTTTCCATTTGTTTTCCTAGGACAATCCATCGATCCTTTGTTCAAAGGTTACATAGGGTAAATAGTTTAAGTTTCTTGATAGGGTTTTATTATTAGCCTTTGCTTGAATAGATTAGCTCTCAGATAGCCACTTCCTTAGTTATACTATACTACCTCCAGCCTTTCTGCCTTGGCATATATATTGCTACAACTCTAAGTTTACTTACCCCGAGTTGACAATTTAATTGAGGGTTTTTAGTGTGTTTTTAGTGCATATAGAACACCCATCAAACTATATCTTTGCTCATAATAAAATCATGAGGTTGGCTCTTATATTTGCTTACAGACTGTGTTTGCTTCCAAAGTTTGAATGAATGTAAGTGGGTATTGACCGTGCAAATTGATTTTAAGTGAAGGTTCCTCCATGTTGGATTTTAAATCTTTCAAGTTGAGAATAGTGTTTGAAACTCCTTTCTGTTCGGATTATGTGATTGCATTGTGTCCAGAATGAATACTGCTTCTGCACTATGATTGTTGGCAAATAATTAGGGAAAGTTTCTTTTTTGGTTTCACTCATCTATGGTGATTCAAAATCAAGGTTTTCCTTTCCTCTATGAAACAAAAGAACAGTTGTTTAAACTCCATTACTCAGTTTTTGGAAGACTTGCAGCTCCTTCAAATTATTTTTTAACTGTTTGGGAAATATATTTGCCTTGCGGCCACCATGAGAGGCCTGTGGAAAGTCTGTGTTATAAGAGATGGTTAAATTTTTTTTTTACAAACCCTTTGTGAAGGTTTGACCTTTGTGTTCGCCCAGACATCGGTTCTTCTATTAATGTATGGAAATTATTAGTTTTGAACTCTAGTCTTGATGTATGTTTAAAGTGATTAACTCAACAGTGGGAAGATTGGTTATTTGCATTAATTCTTGGCTCAATTGTTGATGATCCATGGGGGTTTGGTCAATTTTGAAAATTGTATAATGTTAAAATAAATAGCACCAGGTTCACATGGGGTTTCGAAACCCAGTTTGACAGCAAGTATTAAGGTTGTGAGGATGGATCTATCTGGTGTTCTCAGCCTTCCATGCGTGCTTGATGTAGTCTAGTTTTCATTGTTGAAATCACTATGCTAACAGTCTTTTATAAAAACTCTGTTGATAAAAAGAAAAGGAAGTGGAAATTCAAGTGGTACAGTTGAAAGTCCCGGAACCTTCCTAGGGTTTTATATTGGATAATATGAAAATAGTTGTGTGTTGGATTTGAGTTATTGGACAAAGAAAGGTTGTGGAAAATGATGGTGATGATGAATTTTTTTTCAAATACTATTGTATATAATAGAACAATAATCGGTTTTTTTTCCTTCCATGCTCTCACTTTTCGCACATTATAAACCCCCCTCCTTCCCAAATACATTTTAAACATTCCATGTTATAGTATTATGAATTTCATTTTTTGGAAAGAGAAAGGATTAACAACGAAAGAGAAAAGGCTAACTGATGACTGGTGTTTGAAAGTTGGAAGTTTGGATACAGTTTTTGTTACTTCTGCATTTGCTTGAGCAGTATTCGTAAGTCACTTCCCATCCATGCTACCATTTTTTTCACATTATAAGCCCCTCATCTTCCCAATAGCCCTATCACTCCATGTTCAAATGGAAATCGATTGTTGAGTTTTAAGATGTTGATGGATGGATGGATTGCATGTGATTCTGTGGTAAACAATAGAGCCAACCTTTTGATTTTATTTAGGTAGAGTATTGATGCATGGATTCTTAAGAGATTTTCATGACATGTTGGAATATTTCTTCAGGATGAGCTTCTTTAGCAGGGGCAACAATGGAAGAGGTGTCAATAGAGGCAGAGGGGTCATAGAAGGCCACAGCTTTCAATACATTTTGATGTTGATCCAGAGGAATTAAATCATCTCTTTCAAGATGGATTATTTAACCTAGTTGGCCATGAGATTCTTCAGCCCCGACTTGAGAGGCCTCCCTTCCAACCACATCAAAACTTTTCTGGTAATTGTGTTCCCCCTCATGTCTCTATGCATCCAGAACTACCTGCCAATGATGGTTGGCAAGAGATTGTCCATCAGCCTACTTCTCATCACCATGGTTGGCCTATTGTGTCTTTTCCATTTCCCCCTCTGCCATCGCCAAAAAATCCAAATCCCCAAGTTGATCATGTTGTCTCACCCGTGCAGTCTTCTCATGCAAGTAAGAGGCTAAAAACTAATGTTACCAAGCCTTAGCAAGATAAAGGAAAAGGAGTGGCCACTTCCTCCAAGTCATCCAAAAGTCCTCTAAATTTGTGTCTTCACGTCTTCATCTCAAAGATGATTGTTCTCGGGTTATCAGTGCAATCCATCCTCAAGGTTCCAATCATCCTAAGGCTGCAACAGAAATATCAAAAGAGGACAACAGTGAAAGGAAGCCAAATGCCTCTCACAATAAATACAGTTTTTAATGATGATTAATGTTATTTTCTATTTAAGGACAATCTTTTTATGTTGACAATGTTTTGGACAACAAGCATATATTTAGGCATTTTTTTGAACAACATGGATATAATGCTATTTTTGGATATGATCATGTTATATTCTGTTGATATTAAAATATTTGATCATAATTATGAGAATGAGAGTTACAAGGAGGATGTTTGAATCAAATGATTGGGGTTTTATATTTCATGTTTGATGATTATTAAAAGAAATAAAAATGGGAGTCACAAGGGGTCCCACCTATTTAGTTATTATTTAATTAGACCCTTATTTGTATATATTATTATTATTTGCCTCAACTAATTAGTTAATCTAATTAGGATTAACTAAAGAAAGGTAGTTGAACTACCATAACTTATTGAGAAGGAATAAAAGCTCAATCAAATGAAGAGACAAAAGGGGAAGAAAATAGAAGGAGAACTTCAGCCATAAGGTTTGCTCTATAATAGTGAGATACATTCATATTTCATTCATTCTGAGTTTACTAGAAGGCTTAACCATCTTGATCACAACGGGGTCTTATTGAAGGCAACAGGATTCAAAATTGAATCATATATTTCAACAACTTGTTTTAAAGGTGCATGATTTATCTTTGGCAGTCTGTGTGTTCTTGTCTGTTTATAAAATAAATTTTATGATTGATAAATAATATTTTGTAGAGTCAAGTGACAAGATTTTGTGGAAAGTTGATCCAGATCTTTAGCTTCAATTTTCTTTTTTTGTCAGAGTCTTTTGTATGGTGCCCATCGGAGGCTTCTAAATCTGACTTTGGTCCCTACCCTCGCAGGGGTTTGTTAAGAGAATTCAGCCTTGTATCTCATAATGAAATCAATACTTTCGGTCTCACATATGTATTTTGATGATCTGGTTCATTTTTTTTTGTTTTTATCTCCATGTACACACTCATGTAATTTTTGTTTAAGTTTATTTCTTTTTCACACAGTTACATATAATATATAAAACAAACCAGCCTTGGTCCCTTGTACTTAATACCTGCGGATTAAGTGATTGTTTTTTTTTTTAAGGATATAAACCCCGTGTGACATTCCCAAATATCTTGCCTTAGCCCGACAATATCTGAAAATTCTTGAGTAAGGTTCCCCATACCTTTTCCTCAACACACCGATTGGTTCTTCTTTCTTTCCCAACCTATTCATTTTCAACTTCTTTAGAAGGGATTTCATATTGCTTTTGTTGATCAAGAAATTAATTTTCTACAAAAGTCATAGAGTGAATCCATTGAGGGTAAGTTTGCTCAGAATGGTTTGTATGATGATATATGCAATAATTCTCCATTCCCACCTCTTCTAAGTTCAAGTTAAAAGTTTGAAGGTTCTAGAAGTTTTTTGGGGGGTAATTTCCTTCCCAAAAAATGGTTTGAAAGTTCTTAGGCTAGAAGTACCTTCTCCAGAGTTCTTTTTCAAATCAACAATCTCATTAGATAATTTATTAACTAAATATAGCGCACTCTCCATGTCTATGGGCTCCTTATCTTGAATATCAACATTTGTTTTCATAGGTGCCTTAGGTAAAGCAATGAATTTCTTGGGGAAAATCGTAGATTTAGTGTATTTAGATCCTAAGTTTCCTATAAAACTCATAATTTCTTTCTGTACATTCTTAGCCTCTTTAAAATTTTATGCCAAAGTGGTATTTTCGTCTCTTTTGACAAACATATCAATAGAGGTGTGCAAAGAAGGTGTATAATACTCAACCACTACTTCTTTGACTAGTGCAAAGTTTACTAAGAATTTATTAATAATCATGGTAAAATGTTGGTTGAAATATTTTATCCATTCCTTTTTGTCCATCTTAATTGCCATTAATTATTTCAAAAGTGTAGTAGGAGTTGATTCATCACCAAATTTACCTATGAATGCCTTTTCAAAATCATCCTGATTGTTAATGGATCCTACAGGTAGGTTGAAATGCCATGTAGATGTCATCTAGTGAATTCAGTGTCTATATTGGGTTTTTGAAGAACTTGAATAATGAGAGGGTGAAACCACAGGAGTTGGTGGAATTGCATTTGAAAGTCAGGGAATCTCTTCAAGAGTGAGAACAATAAGATAATCTATAGCTTCAATGATAGTTTCTTCTTCTGTCTAAATGATGTTCTTATTATCTCTTGTTCATTTAGTAAGTAATGGAATGATGGGAAACTTACCAATTTGCTTAGTGTATGTCTAGGTATGATGAAAACAAACATTAACTTCATGAGTTGGGATAATGTATGGGGGTTTTGGATTTGTGAAAATATCATTCTCAAAGTCATTAGTTCTATCTTCAAAAACTTGTTATGGATTTTAATATTTACCATGGGTATATATCTGAATATAATACAAGTTATGATTTAAACAATTAGTATGGGTTTCATGTGATTGAAAATCATCTATTTTAGCCATACAAGGGCCCTCTTAGTGCAAAACCGATTGATAGGGAAAATTTTCTATGTGCAAATAGTATGGATTCTCCCCAAGTAAAGGTCCCAATTAGACCTTATGTTGTTTAGAATAGGGAACCCATCCAGATTTTGGCCTAACAACCATGAATGGTTTTAAATTTTATTTAAATCCTAAGATGCTAAATGTGAATGCAAATGTAATTCTATTCTATATGCAGAATGCAAATCTATTTCATATTCTTAGCTATGAACTAATAGAAAAGAGTTTTGAAGACACTACCAATTGTACCTCTACTATTACCTTCAACCAAAAGTCATCGGAAAACAATTGCAGAAATGTAGATATTCAAATATCAATCAAGAAAACTCTACAATTAGAAATTGGTTATAGTTCCATGTTCATAGGATGTAGACAAAAAACTGAGAAACAAACAAAAATACGAATATATTCTTAATCAAAGAACCATCCACATATTAAAAATGGAATTCTTACAACAATTCTAATAAGAACATATAATAGAAGAAATTCCATACACATTTAGCATTCGAATCATAGTCTTTCTCTCAATAGCTTAGCCAACATTGGCTTCTTCTCAATAAAATTCCCTAAAGGAGTTTACAAAAATGTAAGAAGCAAAATCCTATTCTCCTTCAAAAGGGTTGCATTTATAGATTATGTAAAGGTAACTACCTCTTGCATTGATTCTTTCCTGGAAACTTTGTTTCCTTTTTGGGCAGTTATTCCCTGTAATATTTTTGACATGTATTCTTTAAACTTTAATCTTTTTTTAGACTTTAATAAATGTATATTCTCCCTTCAACTTTATCTTGAAAGTAAGCATCCCAAATTTGCGACTGAATGTAATGACACATGGTGGAAAGACCAATTGTTCTAAGTCCACCTCATACATGATTAAATCTCTTGACATTGGTTCCATACCATTTTGTAACATGTTGAGGAAGGAATTAATCAAATTGATTTCTTTTGATGGAATAAAAATACATTTAATTCAACTCAGCCTTAGTTATTCCTAGACTTGTTTCTATAACTACCCTTTCCAATTTTATATTGTTCTCCAACTCTTCTATACATTATTTTGTTGTTCTTGGTGCACTTGACTCACCAAATGAAGGAAGCTAACATCTTCTAATCACTTTCTCAGTTGCTTCCCATAGGCATTGACATTTACTAAAGGATTTCTCAATGTTACTCTCTAGTTTTTTACATGTTGATTTCATGTTAGAAAAATCCACAAGGTGACAATAAATTTCGTTTTTGTCATTCTTTGGGTCTCTACAATGGCTTCTATTTATTCTTGTTTCCATTTCCTAACTTAATCCTCATATTTCTATATTCCTTCTTGTTCGAATTTCTTGTCTTTTACTTTGTTTGAAAAGTCTAGGAATTGTGAAGAATAAGACTGTAGATCTTATAGCCTTTTGTATAATAATCTCTCAACCACATTCAACTCATCCTACACTTCTAGAGAACATGCTTTCTATTCAATTATCTTTTCCATGTCTGCTTTATAACAAGCTACTTGATTTTCCAAAGCCTCTATATTCGTCTTGCTTTCCTCCAACTCCTTTACCATCGTTATTACATTGGACTTGCTTGAATACAAGAAACCCTACTAAAGTTGTTACTATGGGGTCTAATTCAATTTTCTTAATTACAAGATTTTATGTGGCAACAATCAACTCCTAATAATTTGAAATCGTTAACTTTTTATGAGTCTACGTTATTACATGTTTCTTTTTTTCTCTTAAAAACAAATGAATCTAGGATGACCACCTATTTTGTATTTGTCTGCAGGGCCTGACCTGAGATCAGACCTAAAAAGGGAAGATGGGTTCCTATAATTGATTTCATTGCATGCATATATGTTATTTCTAAGGGAATTAACTATTATGGGTTTGATGTTTCTCCACCTTTCCACTCCACTTCTATTCTTTGATCCTCTTCTCTTTACCTTTCGTATTATTCTTAATTAAAGTTGGATTTTCCAACTACTTTTGCTTCATTGGCCACTCTCTCATCTTCAATCCTCTTCTTTTTAGTCTATTCCTGTGTTTTCCTTTCATTTTATACCTCTTCTCATCTCTTATTTTCCTTTTTAGCCTCTTGGTCCCTTTCCTACTTTTCCTTCTACTATACCTCTATTCTAGCTTTACAATCTTCCTCATTTTTCTTTCGCGTTCTTGCTCTGATGCCTCTTCCTTAGCTACTTGATATTCTCTCTTATTTTTCTCCTCCTATCAATTTTGTTTTTCCCTCCGTGATTTGTTTTCGGGACCTATTCTTGCCAATATTTATACATAATGTTTGGCCCTTCTATAGACCTCTTCTTCTCATCAGTCTTTATGTTGATATGTCCATGCATATCTAAGAACTGTGTAGTGTCATGCTACTACATTTAGAGAATTGTGTCTTCTAAATATATCTTCTCTAAAATGATAGGGTAACAAAGATTCATCTTTTTTCTTTGGTATATTTAAAATTGCTATGACCATAAGATCCTATATACAAAGGTGGAGTAGGCAATGGAGATTTCTTGTCTTTGGCGACAGAAGATCTAAATCCATGTAGATAAGTTTGATAAGCTATCTGCTATATTTTTAACCTATCTAGAATGAACTTAGGAAATACATGAGGGGGCTTGGTAGCACCAAGTACTCTAATATATGTGTTACTTTCCATTACATACCCATCTCCCAATGTGTTTATCACTTGCATTACTTCCTATTTCATCTTTGGAGTTGATTTCCGAAATATGACTGTAGATGCAACTATGAAGTTGTCATGGATTTGTGTGTAGCTACTTTTGTGTTTATGTTCCCACAATATCTGATAGTAGACATGAATTGGATTGTCATTTCGAAGCCACTACAATGATATTCTTTTGAAGTTGTTTGATGCACATACCACATCAAGTAGGTACGAGGACATGTAGAATTCTAGTTGGATCCCCATACTCACCAAAAGTGCTCAGTTTATATTAAAGCTTTCAAAAATATGTAACTTTAAAGAATCCATTATAACTTCACAGCTTCATAAAAATGATTTTTACACTGGTGTGATAACTTGTTAAAAATATCTAGATCATGCCTCGACCTTTGCGAAAATGCATCTTATTAGATTTTGCAACATCATTTCAATATTGTCAAATCTTGTTAGCGCTATTGTTTTTGAGGGGCTTCGTTCTGTATGGTGACCCAGGTTTGAAACTTCGTGGTAGCAGGAGGAGACACCTAAACTTCAACCATGTTAAGGGTTGGTGTGTCCTGGGCTAGGAGCGATCTCTGGGTAATTTTGACGGCTTAGATTCCCCTGAGTCATGGTTTCTTATACCACAAGATAATCCTGCAAGCCATAGATACATTAGAAAACAAAAAAAAACATCATTGCAAGATTTTGAAAGATGATCCTTTGATGCCTTGTGTGGTACTCAAGATATTAGCAAAGAATGATATTTATATCTTTGTGCTAATATAGGGAAAGAAGCACAAAATAGTGGTCACCTTGTCCTTCACCATAAGGGAATCCTTATATTGATTGCAGATTCGAGGCATTCGATAATATGAAGCAAAGTTAACGGTTGAATTTGTTTCTTGCTCGTCAGATGTCCAAATTTTCAATCAAAATAATCTCAACCTCACCAGAACGGTCTTGAGAAACCTCCAGAAACATACCACAAGCTTGATGAAATACAAAATTTTAAAAGACTGAGATGTGATTTGGAAAATTTCAAAGAACGATCATATAGAGGAATGCAATGGCTTTGCAAAGGTGGACAATGATTGTTTTAGAAACTTCCGTGATGAATTTTATAAATCCTTGAGATAATCAATCTTTTGGGATGATTCACATTATCATGAGGCCTTGGAGGATTGATCATTCGAAAGGTTATGACAAGATTATGAGACTTGAGAAGAATGATTTTTTAAATAATTGTGTGACCTTTACAACATTCTAAAACATTGAAACAACAATGAGTACACTTCATAGGTTTTCCAAGAATAATCTTTGAGGATTTTGTGCAATGGTCACAAGAACTAGGAAGATTGATCTTTCAAAGAAATGCATAATGTCACAAGCTTTGAAGAGATGGTCCTTTTAAATAGGGGCACATTGAGTCAAAC
>ML833140.1:41081-51829 GCA_009831015.1 Picea engelmannii
AGAAAATCAGCCAGCTGAGTCGTCCAACAAAATCTCTCACGACGGCTCATCACTAGCAGAATGCACCTGGTACCGAGACATTTTATACTTTTTGCAAGAGCTGAGGCCTCCTGATGGAATGGGTAAGAGTAAGGCAAGAGATTTAAAGCTCAAAACGATAAGGTATTGCCTCATTGACCAAGTCTTGTACTAGAGAGACCCCCTAGGGGTGTTGCTGAGGTGTCTGAGCCCACAGGAAGCCCAGAAAGTTATGTTTGAGCTCCATGGCGGCCTTTGTGGAGGGCATCATTTTTGGAAGACCATAGATCACAAAATTCTTAGGGCTAGGTACTATTGGCCCACCTTGTTCACTGATGTCTGTAGAGAAGTTAGAGCTTGTATCAAATGCCAAAGGTTCTCAGGAAAGCAACAGCTCAACTCACTGCCACTAAAGCCTGTGGTAGCTTCAAGACCTTTTCAACAATGGGGATTGGACTTCATTGGGGAGATTCATCCTCCTTCAAGTGGCCAGCACAGATGGATCCTGACTGTGACAGACTATTTCACTAAGTGGATAGAAGCAGCCCCCACCAAGAGTGCTTCTCACAAGGTTATTATCAGCTTCCTGGAGGATATCATAGCCAAATTTGGCTGTCCCAACAGAATTGTCACTGATAATGCTGCTTCTTTTAAGTCTGAGCCTCTGATTAAGTTCTGTGAACAGTTCAAAATTTCACTGATTCACTCCACCCCCTATTATCCTCAAGGAAATGGACTGGCAGAATCTTCCAATAAAAGCCTAATCAAGTTCACCAAAAGATTGTTGGAAGACAATAAGAGGGCCTAGGATTCAAAGCTCAAATTCACTCTATGGGTTGATCGAGTGACAACGAAAAAGTCCCTGGGCACCTCACCTTTTCAACTGGTTTATGGGACGGAGGCTATTTTTCCCACTCAACTCACGTTCCCTGTAGCAAAATTCTTCCAGGATCTTGAAGGAGAGCCAGATCATATGGTCAGAAGGATTCATCAAATAGTGGAGGTGCAACAGATCAGGGAACAAGTGATGGACGTGGTCCATAGTCGTCAGTAGAAGGTTAAGCAGGCTTTTGACAAGAAGGTCACAAAGAAGGAGTTCGAGCTCGGGGATTTCGTGCTTAAATGGGATGCACCCAGGCAGGATAGGGGCAAACACAGAAAATTTGACGCCCTCTGTATCGGGCCCTTCAGGATCACTGAAGTATTCTCAAATAACACTTATAGGTTGTAGGATTTGGAGGGTGAGGAAGTATTTAATGGCCCAGTAAATGGTCATTTCCTGAAAAGATGTTTTGTTTGAGCCGTAGGTGGCTCCTCGTTTTGTAGATATTGTCCTTTTAGTTGTTTACTTATTTATTTTTGGCTTAATAGACGACTCTATAGCCCAACAGCAAGGCACTGAAGCTGCAAACGAGTTCTTAGAGCATCGTAGGGATGACTCTATCCCCCATGGAGCCTAATGTTAGTGCAAATTCTTGCAAGAGGGTGTTTTCTTCTGGTTTCGGGCCCCTGGTGTAAATGTATAGAAGTGGGATTTGAAAACCGGTCGAGTATGTTTTATTCAAAGGCCGCAGCCATGAGCGTCGAGTGCAACTCATCTCCTATGGCCAAACTCACGAAGTGATCAAGCCATTTCGGCTATCGGGACTTCGGGAGAACAGAGGGTCTCCTCCTTCCACTGCATTTCAGATCCTCGAAGCCCGAAACACCGAAAAGAACCAGGACCGTTGATCAAGAGATGATCTAGGTCGTCCATCCAATGGGACATGTGGTGCGCGATCAAGCCATTTCGGCTAGCAGGACTTTGGGAGAACAGAGGGTCTCCTCCTTCCACTGCATTTCAGATCCAAGAAGCCTGAAACGCCGAAAAGAACCAAGTCCATTGATCAAGAGATGATGTAGGCCATCCATCCAAAGGGACACGTGGTGCGCGATCAAGCCA
The DNA here is from genome assembly GCA_009831015.1 of Picea engelmannii. Lineage (NCBI taxonomy): Eukaryota > Viridiplantae > Streptophyta > Pinopsida > Pinales > Pinaceae > Picea > Picea engelmannii. Next base: position 43,042 of record ML833140.1, read on the forward strand.
TTTTGGCTATCGGGACTTCGGGAGAACAGAGGGTCTCCTCCTTCCACTGCATTTCAAATCCCTGAAGCCCGAAATGCCGAAAAGAACCAGGACCGTTGATCAAGAGATGATCTAGGCCGTCCATCCAAAGGGACACGTGGTGTGTGATCAAGCCATTTCAGCTATCGGGACTTCGGGAGAACAGAGAGTCTCCTCCTTCCACTACATTTCAGATCCCCGAAGCTCGAAACGTTGAAATCCTGAAAGCGCCTTTGAAGATAGGCACAGGGTCACAACCCATGGCCACCTGGGGGTGATAGAAAGAACTGTGCAAAGGGTCTAAGTGTTGGTTTTAGCTGCATAAGGGATCACCGCATTCTCCAGAAACTAGTTCAGCTCGACCTCGATCTTGGTCCTTGCTAAAAGTAAATGAAGGTGGATGGAGGTAGTTGAAACCTCGGCTCACTCATTAAATACAAAACATGGAGGTTTCGGCAGGCAGTTTGCCTGAGATGGTCCTGTACATTGGTTTTCTCCAAAGAAGCCATGCCGAGTTCTCGTATGACCAGAGGAGTCTGCACACGCTATTTTAGCCTTTAATGTTTCAGCTACCTCCCCTGCAAAGGCCATGTAAAGTTAAGGTGACATCTGACAAAGGATTTCAGGCCAGATTTCACTGAGGAGACGCCACACCTTCAAAGTCTTGAGATGCCTCTGCTGGGAGAATGTTTAGGAGTATATTTACTCAGTTTTTTGTATTTTTAAAGATATCGATGGTTGAGCTAGGCTCTCGACTGTAGAGTTTTGATGAAGCACTGGTTGCTCTAGTTATGTATTGACACTTGAGACTTCTTGCCTTATGAATGTTAGTTTCTTTCCATCTCTCTGTTTACACTGTGTTAGAACCACTCGGAATTGGAGGATCCAGTCGAGTTGTGCCGTTATAGGATGATGTATGTTGGATCACTGTAATAGTTGCATGGTTTCTAATCGGCTCTTGAATGACTTGGAATTGGAAGATCCAATCAAGTCACCCTTTAGTTCCCCGAAACTCTAAACCAAGAGGATTTGTGTTCTGAGTTTTTCCTCTTCAAGTTGTCGAAGGGCCTGATGCCCAAGGCAGTCTTGCTCCCTCCTCTTACCAAGTCTTCCATCTGATCATTTTACAATCTACTCACTGACTGAAGTTAGATCAAGACCTCTTCTATTGTTACATACCAGGTTCGATTTTCTGAGTTAGGGCGATATCTTCCTTGGCCTCTATCCATCCGAACACCCCATTAAATTATTCATGACATAAACTGATGGGCGTTGGGCTCTGCTCCTGCCGCAATCCAGGAGTGACTTCTGACGCTAACATGAGCTATTCAACCAACAAATATCTTTGAACTATTGTGCAATGGTCGTAATAAAAGAACAAGAATGATCTTTGGGATAGGTGCAATAACATCACAATCTCAACAAGGATTCAAAGGTATAATGATTTTCCAAAGTTAAGAATGAAGTCTTCCACAAATCATATGTTGGAAATATTGTTTTCATTGATGTCAAAGATAGGGGGAGACTACAAAAGTCCAAGATAAAGATTGCAATATGGAGATTGTTGGAAATATTGTTTTTGGATTTTTTGTGCTCAGTTTGGATACCCTATCTTTGAAGGCTTTCTTACTTTGAATACCTAGCTCAAATGGAAGCATAGGATATATGGTTGAAAATTTTATTCCGAGACCTTTCTAGTGGTATATAGCACTCCATATAACTCCATAGAATGATGCGATATGAAATATTTTGTCAATTCAGCCCAACCAAAAAGTACATGTCAAACCAACTAATTTTACAAGTTGTCCCCATAAGTGAACACAAAAACACTATAAATACATGCTAGATGTGTCCATTTGAAGAATATATAAGAAAGAATATCAAGTACAAGTGCGCAGAAGAGATTTGAGGTGAAAAAGAGGAGTTAGGGAATATTCTTGGGTTTTAAAGGTGTGCAATAGAATTTTTATTGGAATTTTAAGGGTGCACTATGAAGGACTAAGATCTATGATGCCGCAAAGTGCGTTGTTTTGAGGTTGTGATGTTGCAGTCTGGAATTATATTTTGGGAATGATGTTATGAGTTTCACTAGGTGTTTCACACCATATTCCCACACTACTAAGTGTGGATTTATCACACTTTAGTGAGGGAGCATTTGTCATAATCCCTAGACATGTTAGGAGATAAATTTATCACATGAAGGTCAAAATACTATGTGTGCATGTATTAGTCATTATTATTCATAAAACGAAAATTAATTTAGTGTGAGAATCCACCTCACATTTAGTTTCCTAATCTCAAAGAGAAGTTGAGAATCCCGTGGATGGTTGAGAGATTTTCTCAAACAAAAATCCTAATTTGGTGCATCTTGAGAGAGATTTACTCCTTAAAATACTTGAGAGATATTTTCTCCCTAAAATCCTTGAGAGATATTTTCTCCCTAAAACTCTTGGAGATCCCAATTTAGTGGATCGAGTGAGTGGTCTTCTCCATGGTGGTTAAACATCCAACTCCTATATAATGAGTGCATTCCAAGGTGAAAAGAGGGATGAGAATCCAATGAAGCATCATCATTTTGATCTCAATAAATTCATGTAGGGGATGGACACGAGGAGCATTGGAGGAGGCTTGCATCACATCATGATTGTAAGTTCCATTGTTTCTCATATTAATAAACTTGGCCTATTTCCCTATTTTCATCTCTTTTCAAGTTTATGTATGAATGATTGTGGCCTAGTTATGATAGTTTTTATCTAACTTGTTACAAGTAGTAGAAGAAGAGGATAGTTCTATTTCTTTGCAGGTAGACTATTTTTGGAGATGGATTGGATCCAACACCAGAATGATAAAGAGCAGTGAGGACAAATGATACAAAAAGGTGCCTCGTTCTCTTCCTCTTCCTATCTTATTTCATGCATAAATAGATGGAAATCGGGAATGTTAGTGTCAATTTGTTCTAGTTGTCTTAGTTGAATAAAACCCAACTAAGGGGAGCTCAACCTGTCTGTTGGGTGAGATTTCTCACAATAGGTTTTGGCGACTCCACTGGGGACGATTGTTCCTTGGTTTTTATCCCTGCCATTTTTTTGTGTTTTGATTGATGAATGTATGTTTTTCTTTGAATTTATTTTGGATTTTCATCTTCACTAGATAGCTTACAAAATCCTTGTTTAGCTTCATGTTGAGTTTGGGTTAATTTTCAGTTGTCCTAGAGCAATTTTTCGCAATGACACTCTACCCTAGTGCCTTACAAAGCATCAATGAAACTCCTTGGCAGTGTATTTGGGAGCGTCTCCCTTGCAGTGATGCCATGTCTTCTTGGTAACATATGCATCACCTATGTTTTTGTTTCAAGTTTTAGTCCTTTTTCTCTTTGTTTCTTGGGTTTTATTATTCAAAAATTTGTCCCAAATTCTTATTAGTTTGTTTTGGACTTTGTTTGATTGAAAGAATGCATCCATCACTCTTGTTACCTTTTGTTTAATGTATTGTCTATGATCAAGTTGTGAAAGGTCAAACATTCAAGTTTCATCTGATCCTTGAATGCAATTTTGATTTTCAGTGGTTCTGATTTTTGGTGATTGCCCAATCATTAGACTTTTGTCTTTTTCTTTCTGAAAGCTTTCAAGTATTTTTCTTGTTAGTTTTGAAGGTATTTTTCATCAACTTGGAGACAATATAGTGCATCAGACCCTGTTTCCAGTAGTCTTTTTGGAAAGTGTTGATCCATTAAGTCAACTCTGAAACTTTGGAGGTCTACTGCAACATTAATTGTTCACAAATCCATTGATTTTAAATTCTTTTTAAGAGTGATTTCTTTCTTGCTTGAATTAGTGTGAAAAATCATTTTTGTGTTTGATTCCCTCGAGCTTGTGATGTATCTTCATTTGAATTTTCTTTCTGCTTCGTGTTCATTTCTATATAATCTTTGAACTCTTTATTTTCATTTGAATGTAAATAAGCATTAATAAGGTGCATTTAGTTGTATTTCATATTAGGTCAAACAAAGAGAAATTGATTGCATTCTAGTGTGTAGGTGAAATGTTTTGAGCTTGCATTTTAAGAGTGAAAAATTTGCATGGTTTTTGGCATTTTTTTATCTTTCATTCTTAAAATATTTTCCCCCTCATGGTGGGGGGGGGGCATGAATCATGTATTCTGCAATTCATTTGACTCATATATTGGATAATTTTTTCATTCAAAGAGTAATTTATGTTTCTTGCTTTGAAAGTTGTAATTGTTTCTTTGCTTGAAACCTCTTGCTCCTTTCTATAGATAGCCTTCATCGAAACTTAAAGACTGCATTGCATTCATATTTTCTTTGAAGTATTCTTGGAGTCAAGTGTCACACACCATAGTCAAGTTGCATCTGCAATCCCTTTTGAGTAAAAAACAACCATAAAAGGAACAAGCGCATAATCTAAAATCAACTAGACTTTTTCTTTATTAGAAAATGATCACAAGTCTAGGATTTTAGGGCCTTGGTTGTAGGGTGGAGAGTAAATTAGCCAAGGCCACTTACGTGAAATTGTAGACTACTAGAGAATGTTGAAATCCAAGTAGTAATAATTGGCATTTGTCGGGAGAGCTCCCCTTACACATGAGTTAAACACGAGGTCAAGCGAAGCGACGGTTTGAGATCTCCCCTCTTATGTTTGCCTAGTGGGACTACAACAAGTTTTGGAGCTTTGAAGAGTGGAAGATCACAAGGGTGACACCACTTATTATTAGTATTTGGGTCGTATATTTGTTTCCACCATTCCCAGTTCCATTTGCTTAGTCTTCACTGTCGACTGGTTACATGCCCGATCGTCCTGTGAGATTGGTAAACATAGTTGCTTTTCCTAGTATTCTACACGAGTGACTGCAAAGGGGGTTCCTTCTTCAAAAGGTTCCTTGTAGTACCTGAGGAAGACAATGCATCACACTTTCAGTACCCTTGGAGGGTGTCCTCACGAAGTGAGGATTACTTGCATTAGGTAGGGTTGTAAGTGGAGGTCGGGGTAACTGCTTCTCATACCTTCGTTTATGACTTCATCTCCCATCTCCGGAATATCCATACTTCATTTGTTTTCTTTCTCTTATCTTTTAGGGACTTTGGTAGTGTGTGCTCTTTTATTTAGCAAACCTTAGGTTGATTTGGTGTCTATTACAACATCTCCAAAGTCTACCAATCAAGGGATCCCTTTTTCCAGGGAACCTTTTGTTTTTCCTTCTTTTGGAAATGTTGGTCCTCCTTATATTGCTACTTTGAGTCTACCTGGATTCACTATCGGATTACCAATATGGTTATTTTCCACTCAAGTGATCTTGAATTCCTTTATTGCTTTGAATGTCATCCCTCCTTCTGAAGAATTTCAACCTCATGTTGGCCCTTCACCTTATTCGTCCGTCGGGTCTTCTTCCCTTTCTTCTTCTTCACCTAGTGAAAGCTCTGGAGCTAGTAACCAGGTGGATAAGAATAAGAAGAAAAAAAATAAGCAAAGGGACAAACTTCCAACCGTTGCGGGACATGTTGGAAGCAATCAACCAGTTAATGTCAATCAGGCTGGGAGTGTTGATGATGGTGACAAGCCTACCAAGACAACTAGCAAGCCCAAATACCTTTACATGATTTGTAAGGGTGACCATATTCTTAGATATTTCCCTAGTTTATCCAAGGTCTTAGAAGCATGGCCCATGGGTTATCATCAACCTATTTCATCAGCTACCAACCATCATGTTAGTGACAGACCATCAACTAGTGAAAATAAGGTCGGGGAAAAGAAAAGTAGAGTCAAATTTCCTTGTAGGTTCTGTGAAGGAAGTAATCAAACTTACATTTTCCTGGATGAAGCCTCGAAATTGTTGGGAAAAAAATTTGATGTCCAACAACAACTTCCAACCAGTTATCGTAAATTTTCTCCCAACCTTCCATTAATTGATGAAGTGGTTGATCTGAATTCATCATCGGTTGATCCCACTCTTTCCTTGAAGAGTGAAGTTCAAGTGGTCGATCTAACTCCATTATCGGTCGATCTCACTCTTCCCTTGAAGGGTGAAGTTCAAGTAGTTGATCCAGTTCAATCATTGTTCGATTCCACTCTCCCTTTGGAGAGTGAACTAGATACCACTCATGTTCTTCTTATCACAACATATAACTTTGGACAAGGGGGAATTTCATCCATTTCCACGGAATCCCTTTCAAGTACTGAGGTCATTTTCTTTGATTGGAATGGATTGACGACACCTTGCCTTCCTTCCTAATTGCCTTTCCAAATCATTCCACAAGTTTGCAATATAAACATATATCACTCTATTATAGACGAAGGAACTTATGTTAGCCTTTTATCCTCAAACACTTGGCATGCTCTAGGTTCCCCTCAACTTGTACCCGGTACTCAGAATTTGTTGGCTTTTAATAGAAGAGCCAGTCAACATTTAGGGATCCTTTCTTAGTTACATGTTACCTTAAGAGGGAAAATTGTCCATATTGATGTGATGGTAATCCAAGGCCCTTTGGAATTCAATTTGCTCCTCGGGTGGGACTATGTATATGCTATGAAAGATATTGTGTCCACTCTCTTTCGAGTGATGTATTTCCCTCATTATGGAAACAATGTGACCATTGAACAGATTTCATTCATTGTCCCTCATATGATGGCCAACCATTCGAATTCCCTGAACGTTCCTTACATGCAAGCAGTATCCACCCTACCATAGCTTAATTATGTGGCAACATGTCCCATGTTTTCAACTGTCAATGAGAAGGAGCCTCTCATTGTATGCTCATCTTCTTCAAATTTAAATCTGGTAGTTGACATGGTAACTTTGTCATTAGGGACCTTGGAGTCTATTCTTCTCCCTATTGTTCTGAGTGAGTCCCTTACCATGTATTCCTTCTAGAGTGTCATTCTTCCATCTGATGAAGACCTCTTGGAAGCCATGGTAGTGAGCCTTGAGCAGAGTTTATTTTCTGGTTTCAAGCTCGTTAAAAAATGAAACCAACCCCGAGCATAGTTTATTTTCTGGTTTTAAGCTCGTTAAAAAATGAAACCAGCCACTAGCATAGTTCCCATTTCTATGTCAAGTTCGTTAAAAAATGAAATAGGTACCCACAAGCATAGTTTTTCTTTGTTTCAAGCTTGTGTAAAAATGAAACCTACCCCAAGCATAGTTTTTCTAGTTTCAAGCTTGTGTAAAAATGAAACTTGTCCCAAGCATAGTTTTTCTAGTTTCAATCTTGTGTAAAAATGAAACCTACTATGAGAAAAGTTCCCATTTCTGTGTCAAGCTCATTAAAAAATGAAACAGAGGGCCACAGGAAAAGTTCTCATTTTTGTGTCAAGATCGTTAAAAAATGAAATAGAGGGCTATGAGCATAGTTCCCATTTTTGTGTCAAGCTCATTAAAAAATGAAACAAAGATTTGGGGATCGAACCCAGAGGTTACGAGAAAAGTTCTCATTTTTGTGTCAAGCTCGTTAAAAAATGAAACAGAGGGTTGTGAACATAGTTCCCGTTTCTATGTCAAGCTCATTAAAAAATGAAATATAGGTCTGGGGATCGAAACCAGAGTCCACGAGAATATTTCATTGTCTATGTCAAGCTCATTAAAAAATGAAATCGATTCCCTTCTAGTTGAGTCGATTGTTTTTTCTAGATCTCTTAAATGTTGAGTCAAGTCTTTCACTAGATCTTGTAAATGTTGAGTCGAGTTTTTCACTAGATCTCGTAATTGAACCTTCATTTCATTCGCTTGTGTCAGTCTACCCTCTTTCTCCCTCCCTCTTTGGTGAACATTTACCTATTAGTATCCAGGAGTCTATTTGGGTACGGAAATTGAGAAGAGTAGGCAGACGAAACAAAGCCTGGGGGGCATGTCTCCAGCCTCTGGACATCATGCTAGAATTAAGCCGCTATATTTTCAATCTGAGGGAAAAGTACCAACCACTCATGGGTATCACCTGAAACCTTCAAACATTATGTTAGGAAGTACCAAGCAAAGTTTTTCCCTGTTTCAAGCTTGTGTAAAAATGATACTACTCTGAGCATAGTTTATTTTCCAGTTTCAAGCTCGTGAAAAAATGAAATCTACCACGAGCTTAGTCTTTGTTCTTTCTCGTGCTCGTAAATACATGAGAATAGGTTATCGAACTTAGTATTTGTTCTTTCTCGTGCTCGTAAATACATGAGAACATGTTACCGAGCTTAGTCTTTATTCTTTCTCGTGCTCATAAATATATGAGAATAGGTTGCCAAGTATAATTTTATCACTTTTTCGGAGTCGTAAAAGCTATATGAAAAAGGAACTCTTTGGAGTTTCCTTTAAATCTCTTTTTAGACTCTATAAATATAAAAAGATTGTCGATTCGACTTGTTTCCTTTCACACTTGTTAAAAGGTTTGAAAGGGCATCTTTTGAGTGGTAGTTTACCCCTTTTTCGGCCTTGTAAGACTAATTACGAAAAAGGAATACTCTAACCACTTTGGTTAGAAGAGTTCTCTCTCGTATCCTTTTATACTTTTTTGAGACTGAGGGACTAAAATTTATGAAAAAATCAACTTTGGAGTTTCATTTAAGTTATTTTCAAACTCCCCAAACATGAAAAACCATCGATTTTGTCTTCTCTGGACTCGTAAAATTATACATTGAAGGGCCCATATGGAATTGAACCCTTACTTCTTCAGGTTCGTTAAACATGTGAAGAGGAACTTACCAAAGGTGAGTTGCACCGAGAATGTATTATCCTCCTTGATCTAGTTAAAAAATAAAGAGGTACTCATCTATCT
>ML833141.1:28206-40107 GCA_009831015.1 Picea engelmannii
CCGATCAAGGGTGGTGGTTTCCTCCAGAAATCCACAAAACAATAAGGTCGGCTCTCCTCCTCCTCTGGAAGCTCTCAACATCAAATCATAATCATGCATAATGAGGAATTAGGTCAAATTCCTCTCTATATACCTTTCCCGACTTAATTCTCCGTTGACATCACTTAACCTAGGTGCCCTTCCTCCTAAGTGAATTATTTGTTAATTAAGTCGCCCCCTTATCACCTTTTCGTTCTAATTCTTCGTTGACTTAGGCTTAAGTGACTTTCCCTAAGTAATTAGGCTTAATTTATCGTTTCGCCTTAATTCCTCCTTATTTCTCCATCTGGTTCCCTGTTTGTGCCTGACTATAGTCTACGGGAACATATAGACTACTAAGTCACTCCCTGCTGGCCTAATCTTGGGGACGGGACATCACAAACAACAACTACGCCCTCCAAGGGTTCATAAGTCATAGGGATCATAACATGTAAATCACATCCAATAATTAAATTACCCAAACATGTGCATCAAACGCCCCTTAACCCAGACAAATGCTCAAAGACATTATGTAATTTAACAAGTTAGGTTTGGAGAATGTCTCAGGGTGTCCTAATGGGTTAACCTTCCTCAAGTTTGGGGTGTTTCCCAAGTGGGAGCCAATCCAATTCATGTAAGTGTATGAGGTGGCATAGGGTAAGTGTTTGGGCATGGGGTGCAGTAATCAATGTTGCCAGAGTGTGAAGCGAAGCGGGAGCATTTTTAGGAAGCGAAGCATCCCGGAAGCGTCTATTATATATATATATATATATATATATATATATATATATATATATATATATATATATATATATATATATATATAATTTATATATATATATATATATATATATATAATTTATATATATATATATATATATATATATATATAATTTTTTATATATATTGCATTTATATTAAAAAAAACATGTAGAAAGACAAATTAGTTGCAGAATGTATGAAAACATGCATATTTATACATTGTAACATTAAAATGGCATCCATAGTGGTAAGTAGTAGTACATCAATGATTAATCATTCGAGCATCAACCATCTAGAATCTAGCAATTACAAACTTACAAACCAACATACAAATTTTTAAGCCATATAATAGAAATTAGACCATTAAGTTATGGAATGAAATCAATCATCTAGCAACTGTCAACAATAACATGAGTCGTGAACAAATAGTTATGATTACAAAATGGGCCATCTGGACTGAATTATGAAGATCGAAAGGTCCAAAACAATAAAGTTTAAACTGTGCTAGACTCTAGAGTCTAGTTGCTAAATGCTATGAATCTATCATCTATAGACTGACATGTAAAGTAATGAAAAAGGAGAAACATCAAACAATTATCCCATCCTCCTTCCACCAACATGATTGGCATGTGTGCCTCCACGTGGTGGTAGTGGAGGAGCTTGAGAAGGACGAAACTACGCAGAATGTATAAATGAAGATGAAGCCCCTGCTACTGGAGTCCTAAACAGGGGGACCAAGGACTGGGTAGTAGCTGGGGGTGGCATCTCAGCATGATCATCATCATCATCAAAAAGAGCATTCTCCAATTTTTCTAAAAGCATTACCCGATCCTCCAAATTATCCTCCTCTGGATGGTTGTCCCAACGCTTCAAGTTTTTATCCTCCTTTGCCTCCTCTCAGTAATGGGACAACAATCGCAAGTTGTAATGAACATAAACCAAGCTCTCTGCCCGACCTGCATTCAACCTGTTTCTTTTGACGTTGTGGATGAAACTGTAGGTGCTCCAACACCTCTCTGCAGAAGAAGTGTTCACCACCTGTGAAAGCACCCGTGTTACCAAACATTGGAGCTGTGGGGTGCCACCACCATAAAAGTTCCACCACGCAAGAGAACTTAAATTCCCTTGATCTCTTAAGGCATGGTTGGTCCCAAAGGCACCTTGGCCAAGCATGTACTGGCTCAATTGTTGTCGTATCTTATCACACTCCTCCTCATTTGGGACCAATTTGTCTAATGATTTCATATAACCTGCAACAATTATAATTATCACAAGTAGAAATGAATTATGAATATAAACCATAAGTAGAAAATTGAATTGAACATAAACCATAAGCAAAAATTATTATAAATAAATTGTTTGAAAAAATTTCTCAGGAAGCTTGGTGGAAGCGTTCAAGAAGCGAGCTTCCAAAATCCGGAAGCGAGCTTCCGGGTGCAAAGCTTCCTGATTGGCAGGAAGCGCATTTTTGAACCCCGAAGCACACTTCCTGAGCGAACTCGCTCCGAGCGAGCTTCCGAGGCCGGAGCGGGGGGGGTGCTTCCGGTAACCTTGGCAGTAATAACAAGGAGATGTAGGTCTTACCTGTGGGTGCCTTTGTAGAGGGTGAGTTGCACCTTGTCATAGATGCTACTATTTCCTAGCCCTTTCATTTCCTGTTACTATTAGCTTCATTGCTTTTGATTTTTTGGTTTTTGTGCTTCAAGGGAATAATTGAGGGGCACTGTCCTGGCTTGATGACCAAAGATGACAACGTTATCCACAAGCATTTCATGGAGATGAGAAGGTTGGCTCGTGATGAGACCCCCTTTCTCTTGGCTATGCCACCAAGAGCCACTACCTTGGTTCGATGACCAGGTAGGTGGTAGTGTCATACCGCTACATGCCCATGATCATAATAGGTCGGCTTGTGATGAGACCTCTTATCCACCAACTAGTACCTTGAGTGTTTATTTATCTTATGGGTTCCCTTTTCTTACTAAAAAGCTTTTTACTGTTTTCTTGGGAATCCCTAGGCGAAGCATCTCAAAGGTTTCAATAGGATTTTATCTCTTGCCAGCTACTTTTACCCTCTGGGCTTTTACCTCGTTCTTCCCACAAGGCAAGGTACAACCCTTCCTAGTGGGGCCAATCCCAATGCCCGAACAAAGGTAGGGGGAGATGAGAGGAATAAAATGGAAAGTGGTAAGTATGGAGGGAACAGACGATGACATTTCACAGACCCACCTAGTGGCAACCCATCCTAAAGGGAGATCAACTTACTAAGGCACCATGTCACCCTTCCAGGTATGAACAAGTCAAAGAGCATAATTTCCAAGCAAACGTTATGAAATGAAGGAGAATTCAATGCAACATATTCAAGTGCTTCAAGAATGAGAGTGACACATACCATGATACCCAGACTCATTACCTCATGGAGCAAGACTTACTGCTACTTCAAGATCAGGCTAGTGGGATGGATACTATTGTTGCTGATAAATGGACTGCATTGAAGAAAAGAGGGGCCCTTCGGGGCCATGCTCAAGTCATCTGACTATTGGTACTCCATTTCTAGGACTTGTGGGCCTTAACACATGATCTCCTTAGTTATCCCTAGGGTTGGGGATAACACACCATATCACGAATGTAGTGATACCGGATCTCTATGTGCTTTGACTTATCATGGAACACTGGGTGCTCCATCATCTTTATACAACTCTGGTTATCACATAGAATCACGGTGGCTTCCATGTCCAAGTAGAACAGACCTTTCAACAACTTCCGAAGCCATATGGCTTCACAACTGGCAAAACATCCTGCAATGTATTCTGTTTCTGCCGTGCTAAGAGCAATACTAGATTGCTCCCTGCTTTGCCATGAAGTCATGGCTGATCTCAAACTGAAACAACATCCTGTAGTGCTCTTTCTATTTGAGACACTTCCATCCCAATATGAATCAGTATAACCACACAGTCTAAAGCCACGATCTCTAGTATAAAAGAGACCATAATCCAACGCACCCTTAAGGTATCTCATCACATGCTTTGCAGCTACAAGGTGAACATGTCTGGGCTCCACTAGATACTGATTCAAGGTGTTCACAACAAAGCATATATCTGGCTTGGTATTCGTCAGATACATCAATGATCCAACAATCTTTCTGTATAGAGTAGCATCAACCAACTCTGATGAAGTATCAACCAAGAGCTTCAAATTCGTTTCCATGGGTGTGCTCATGGCTTTACATTCCAACATGTCAAATCTCTTTTGTATTTCAATTGCATACTTCCCTTGGTTAAGGAAGATCTTCTCCGGGCTCTGCAGCGAGCTTCTACTTGCAATTTGTGATGAGATTTTCTTCTCCAGTCAGGAATAAATCATCCACATATAGTAGTAATATAACCAGCTCATCATTCATAACCTTGAAGTAAAGGTTAGGATCAACTTTACTCTTGGTAAATCCCAAGATCGTCAGGAAACTATCAATTCTGCCATACCAAGCTCTAGGAGCTTGCTTCAACCCGTACAAAGCTTTCTTCAACCTGCAGACATGAGTCTTTCTATCTTCAACTTAATATGCACAATCATGTACTAGCTCTATGTACTTTCTGCAAAGCACTATCTATCTCACTGCCTGAGAGTATGTCCTCTACTCTCTCCGCAACTGTTCCTTCTGGAACCGGGGCTCTGCACCTACAACTGCTATTTCTAAAATTGAGAATGACTTGCTCTATTCTCACTGTAGTGAGTAGCTCCTTTATTTTATCATGGCAATAGTTTCATCTGAGATTGGCTCAATAACTGATACTGAAGGTAGATTTTCTTCTTTCATAGAGGTAACTCATTCTCAAATACAAGGACTGCTCCCCCTGAATCTCATACCGTATCGGAACCATGGTTGTTCTGGTTGTCTGGAACTATTTCTTTGATTACTGGAGCAAGTGTCTCGTCATAGGCTTCTCCCTCTTGCTAGGAGAATCCTCTGGACACAAATCAGGATTTGTACATCTTTATACTATTATCTGCAACATGCTTGATCTGTTAGATCAATCTTGGAAGTCACCACTTGACTTCCCTTCTAGTCTCAAGGCAAAATCCATATCCCAGTCCTTTTGACTGGCTTCCTTCTCTGTCACTGAAACAAGGGAATCTTTTCAGGAGATTTCATGTCTCCTAGAGGTCTCTAAAGCTACGATTTAGTCTTCTCAACTCATGGAATCTATTTGTCAGTCCTGTAAGATGTCTCTTTTTCCCATCTGATCCTTTCTAAGGTCAGGCTTAATCTGAGTCTTGATTTCTTTTGAGTCTACAAAAACTTCATAGTCTCTGCAAGATATACTTGGTGTTGAATACCAAGTCTTAATATGAAAAGTTGAGTCAGACTTCAAACAAATTCTTCTTCCTGTCAAGGTGGCTTCATTATCCATTGATCAAGTCTATTGTGAGTTCTATTCTAATGTTCGATCATCTTTGGAGCCTTCTACTCATTACAATCAATCTCCATATGAGATACTTTGTATCTCAAAAGGAGCTTCTTCTTCATCTTCTTTGGTACATGGATGTATACGGTCATGTACACAACTTGGATAGTTTGCTTCATGTCTCATCTAATATGTTGTCTCCTGCAACCGTCACTATAGCTTCCTTAGGGCACCTGTGACCTGCCCGAAACAAGAACAACAAGGGAGAAACAACAGACAAGAATAATACTCTTTATAATAATAATAAAGCAATAGCGAGAACAATCGTCACAGTAGCTCCTTTAAAGCTATCATTTGTGACCTGCCTAAAACAAAAGTAAGAAATACAATAATAAGAAATGAGAGAAATGCTCTTCTAGTGTTGTGATCAATCATTCCTCCATGGTAACTTGGAGGCAAAACAAAAAGTTTCTCCTAGAGGAGATGTTAGTTATATCTGGTAAATGATTACAATAAGCATTTATCTCAATATGCTCACATGCTACCAAGTATAAAACTTTTCAAAGATTGTTATCTCAACTATAGTGTTTACTTGTAATGAGGTAGTTATCAAACTTGACATGTGCAAATTTGAATCTTATCAACTTAATCAATCAAACCTGGAACCTGGAGTCTTGTTCTCAAGAATGAGTGTGTTGCTTTTCTTCCAAGTCTCCTTCACTCAAGATGACAACTGCTTTCTTCAACCTGTCCTCTGTACTAAGAATATATGCTATCTTCACAGAAATCTAAGTTAGAGAATAAACTCTATAAACACAACTTTAATCAATCTAATACCTTGACTTTAATTTTGACCAATGGTTAGTATGATTTCAACATACAACCTAGATGTTCATAAGATCAAAATAATGTCATAACAAATAGATGCATATCAAAATAATCAAACCTGGGGTGCATTATTCCTTTGAATGTGCTGGATCTGAGATCCCTCTGGATCTACGATTGTTATTGTTAGCTTTTTAGCTCGAGAGGTACTCCGCATATGTGTCTTGTATGCGGAAGTTACCTTGTACCTACACTACTAGACACTTGACTTTGTAATGGGCTTTTATAAAGTTGTGATAAAGTGGTTCTTTTATTAAAGTGACTTTTTTAATAAAGTGTACCTTCTAATATTAAAGTGACTTTATCTCATAAAGTGCACTTATGTTATAAAGTGAAAATGTACTTTAATATTTTAAGTGATTTATTTTGGAGGGAATGAATCATGACCCTTGATCTTGTAAAGGCAAGATTAGATCTTGGCCATTAGATCTAGGATTGGAGAAGGTGAAGGGTCACTTTCAGATTATAATAGAATGCATTGGGTAGTGTGCAAGATACATTCACGAAGTGTTTGAGAGAGATTTTCGAGTCAGCTTGAGAGAGGGAAGTTAGGGCAGCAAAGAGGGCGCATTTCCCAAGAGATATTGGGCACAAATCCCAAGGGAACATTTTTGTTTGAGTGCTGAGTTATTTTTCTGCTGTTGGAGGCCGTACTGTACGAATTCGTATAAGTCCGTACAGCAAGGGGAAGAGGGCACGGAAATCAAGGCATGTTTGGCACGGTTTTCGAGGCTATTTTGATTATTTTCTTGTTGTTGGGTCGTACAGATTAGTCCGTACAGCAGATTGAGGGCACACTTTTCAAGGTGCAGATTTCTAGGGAGGTCGTACAGCAGTATGGACTTGGCATGTTTTTCGAGGCAGAATTTTGGGGGCTGTGTTAGTGTGCTGTAAGTGGATTTATCTTGCTGGAACTGCTATTTATTGTTGTTGATATGTACTTTCCTGAAGCTGAATAATAAATCTCTCTCTCTCATTGGGTTTCCCCACATTGGGGTTTTCCCTGGCATTTGCCTAAATTTCTGAGTATTTCTAGGTTTAATGGTTGTTGTTCATTGTGTTTATTCCGCTGCAAAATTACTCAGCAATGTGTATTTCTGCATATGGTAATTTTGAATGTGGGTGTGTACATTTCAGAGTTCATAGATGACAACTATCTCTAGGTTGCTAAGTGTATGACTGGAATTAGTATTTGTTGATTTTGTCATCTAATTTCTATAGTTATTTAGACAAAAGATCCCTTCTCCTGCAAATACCCTTTAAAACTAATAGTACAGTTTAAACGTATGTAAGTACATACCTCTAACAGTATCGGCAAATAGTGGCACCATCCGACAACAGCGGTGATAAATAACAAACCTTTAAAAACTTCAAAGGTGCTGCAACTTGTAATTTAAAGGTAGTTGGAGATTTGCTAGGGTAAGGCGTACTAGGACAATAAAAATCAGTCCCAACACTTCACAAAAACTTTTACTGCAACTGGTGTTGCAACTGGCACTGCAACTGATACTTAGGGTTTTATGAGGAAACGTTAATTCTTCAAACTTCAAATTTTGGAATTCTGGCCCAGGGACTAGATGCGTTGGGCTGAGGTGAGTTTGCTGGAGCTGATTGTTTCAGAAAATTCCAAGTTTTACCCCTTGAAACTTAACCTGTGCATATTTGGACTGGCACTTCTGGTAATGGTTCTGGTTTCCTAGTTTTCTGATTTTCTGGTACCAATCAAAACTAGGGTTTTACTTTCCGGAGAGTCTGGCCACTGAAAAGGTGCGCTCAAGCTACCAAAAGATGCGCTAGGGTAGTGTGCACTTCCCTAGATGGGGTTTGGTAAAAAATTCCTCTCCAATAAAAAGCCCTAATTTCCTTGTACGACAACAGTGACATTTTTAGATACCCAGTGAAAGGTGCTCTATTCAGTTAAGCTCTGGAACCATGCTAAGTTTTAATGTTGTTATTAGGTTATTTTCAATTTACTAGAGCATTCAATGCATTTCCAAAACAACAGCATAAAAAGGATCACTGAAAGAAATACAATCACAAGGTACACAACATTTTATCTTGGGAAACCCCCATGGGGGAGAAAACCCAACAAAAACTTCCTCAATAATAGATTGCCAATACAATGCCAAGACTAAGACCAAACCACCAAGAATAAACTAAGACTAGGCATGTGCCTCTCTTCTCCTTCTTGCAATTCCAGCTTCCTTCAAAAGATGCGCACTAGAAGTGTGAGTGAGTGAGTGAACAAGTGAGGCGCCATCCTTACTTATAAATACTAGTTGAGGAGGTGCTAGGGTTATGTCTCTTCACTTAGTAGGGTCGACTTCTTCCAAGAGTGGTTAAAACCACTTTATAAACCCTACGGGTCGACTTTACAAATACCACCATATAAATATAGTTTGAGCAATCCACAAAAGGGGATTTGGTCTTATACAATACCCGACATGATCAATCCACAAAAGGGGATTTGATCTATAAGATAATAACTCAAATATAATTAGAATATTCTTCGAAGTTACAATATTTCAATAGATCGAAGCTTCATAAGCTTCAAGGAGATATGAGACCTCCTAGGAAGATTCCCTTGCTTTTGTGACAGAGGAGGAAGCCAGTCAGAAGGACTGGGATATGGATTTTTTCCTTGAGACCAGAAGGGAAGTCAGTGGTGACTTCCAAATTGCTCTACAAGATCAAACATGTTGATGGCAACATAGATATGTACAAAGCCTGATTTGTGGCCAAAAGATTCTCCCAGCAAGAGGGAGAAGATTATGATGAGACACTTGCTCCAGTAGAAGAAGTGTACATAGATACATGAGAAGGAGTCTCATGTCTGCAAATTGAAGAAAGCTTTGTACGGGCCTAACAAGCCACCCAGGGCATGATATGCCAGATCAGACAGTTTCCTAGTGAACTTGGGATTTACCAAGAGTAAAGCAAATTCCAACCTTTACTAGAAGGTTGTGGATGGTGGAACAGTGATTTTACTATTATATGTGGATGACCTATTTCTAACAGGGAACGAGAAGCTCATCGCTGAGTGCAAGAGAAAGCTTGCATCAAAGTTTGAGATGAAAGACTTGGGTACGATGCATTATTTCTTGGGTCTGGAGGTATGGCAGAGACTAGATGGGATTTTCATTAATCAAGGAAAGTATGCAGTAGAGATCCTGAAGAGATTTGTGATTATGGATTGCAAGGCCATGCCTACTGTGATGGTGACGAATCTGAAGTTGTTGTGTGATACTTCTTCAGAGATAGTGGACGCCACCATGTATCACTATATCAGAGATATGGTGCAAAAGGGAGCCGTGAAGCTCCAGTATGTCGCTACAGATGAGTAGATAGTAGACGTGTTGTCCAAGCCTCTGTCGAGAGTGAAGTTTGTGTACTTCAGAAACAAGAAGGACTTCCTTAGTAAGAGGGAGAGATGAGTTACAAATGCGACTCCAGATAGCATCATGGTATAGTGTGGACAGTAGGTTGTCATGCCTAGGCACTGATTGTGGCATCAGTCAGGATGATGTCTACGCAGATCCTTTGGGGAAAGTGTGTTTTCCTAGCTATGGAGGCCCAACCAGTTTGTGTGATTGGAGGCTTCACGCAGATCCTTTGGGGAGGGCGTGCCTCTGGGACAGCTAGAGGGCCAACCTAGTGTGTTGGACGTCTTCTACTCTAGTGAAACAGTCTGGTACGCAGGTCTGTTACTCCAGTGAAATAGTCCGGTACACAAGTACTCTAGTGAAATAGTCTGGTGTGCAAGTACTCTAGTGAAATAGTCTGGTACGCAGGTACTCCAGTGAAATAGTTTGGTATATAGCTATTCCAGTGAAATAGTCTGGTACGCATAGCTACTCTAATGAAATAGTCTGGTACGTTGCAATATTTCTACTCTAGTGAAATAGTCTGGTATGCATAGCTACTCCAGTGAAATAGTTTGGTACGCTGAGATATTGCTACTCCAGTGAAATACTTCGGTACGCATAGCTACTCGATTGAAATAGTCGTGTACGCTGAGATATTGCTACTCCAGTGAAATAGTCTAGTACGTTGAGATGTTGCTACTCCAGTGAAATAGTATGGTACGCTGAGATATTGCTACTCCAGTGAAATAGTCTGGTACGCATAGCTACTCCAGTGAAATAGTTTGGTATGATGAGATATTGCTACTCTAGTGAAATAGTCCGGTACGCATGTTACTAGTTTTGTATGAACTAGATGCCAGATTCTGTGTGAGTTGGCGAGTTACTATATCTGTATGAACTAGATGCCAGATTCTGTGTGAGCTGGCGAGTTGAAGCCTCGTGATGACATAAAGCCCGGAAGGATGATGAGACCCCAGATGCATGACTGTGACATGACCATCAGATAGTCTCTGTGTGTGACTATGACAGAGCCTATGTGGCTATGATGGTGTTACTTGTTAGATGATTTGTTTGATCATGAGATGGCCTATTTGGCCATGCTACTTGTGACATGATCTGTTTGATCATGAGATAGCCTGTGTGGCTATGGTGATGCTACCTATGGACTGGTCTGCAAGACCATGTGAGTCTTGCCCATGCCATGTGAGATGGATGGATGTGTTTGAGACCATTACATGAAGAACATCTTAGTTAATACCTCGCTAGCTAAGAGGGAGTGTTGATGTTTTGGTAGCTGCAGGAGGTATTAACCTCCAAGTGTAACCTTTGTACTTAGAATAGAACATTCCAAAAGTAAGAGAACCATTAAACAGATGTGTGGAAACCCTAGAAGAGAAGCCGACCCAAGGAGAATAATAATAAAGAAATAGAAAACCCCAGAAAGAGAAGTCGACCCTGCTAGAAAAAGTCAAAGTAAATTTTATTTGCCAAAAAAGATAGGTCGGCCCTGTGGGAAAAGTTCACTGGCAGAATAAGTATAAATAAGGTGACGCCTTAGCTCATTTGCACACTTACACACACACACACACACACACACACTCAGCAGAAGGAGGGCGCAAGTCTAAGGAGCAGTTGCAGCAGAAGGAGGCGCAAGTCTGAAGAGGGTGGTGCAGCGGTTGTCGTGGTGTAATCCCAGTCTTTCTGGTATCTCTCTTGTGTGCTTTTTTTGGTAAAGGTACACTTCTATTAGTAGAGGTATGTTCTCTTGATATTGTGTTGTTGCTGCAACAATTGTGTTTCTGGTTAGGGTTTATCTGTTGGTTCTAGTGTGGACTTGCCGGAATCATTCTCTCTAAGAAAAGGTTAGTGTGCTCGGGGGTGGCATAATGAATGCCTATGGTTGGGTGACAATGATGTGACATTGTCTATGGTTACACAAGCATACCAAAATTTTAACAAAGGCTTGGTCTCTTGGCTCTTGGATGAATTTTGCATGGTAAGCTAGGGTTTGATATCTCATTTTCTTGGATTAGGTAAGGAAAAATCTGCATATGTTATTTCTTTCTTGCTTATTTTGGTTATTGTTGATGGAAACCCTAGGGAGAAGTATGTTAGATACACCCTCCATCATTGCTTCATCTCATTGTTAAGGTTATAAGTCTTTTTTTTTGCAAGGGTTGCTAGGAGGAATAAAAGTGGGTATACCCTCTTAGATTTTACCCTAAGTTGGTTGGCATACCCTAGGGAGTAAGAGTATTTACACCCCTAAGGTTGTTGTTGATCTAACTTGTGCTTTAAAGACCCCATTCACCCAATTTTAAAGGCACTAATTGTTGGAAATACTAGAATAACTGAGAGGGGGGGGTGAATCAGTTATTTATAAGCTTAAACAATTTTATGCCTTTTAAATACTTATTAAGTTTTCTTCATGTGTCATCAATCAATCATACAGCATATGGACAGTAAGAGTA